>CANXYI011722259.1:0-15408 GCA_948208565.1 Hura crepitans
AATTGCAACTTTAATTCCTTCAGCTCTATGAGGGCCATCCT
Organism: Hura crepitans; assembly: GCA_948208565.1. Lineage (NCBI taxonomy): Eukaryota > Viridiplantae > Streptophyta > Magnoliopsida > Malpighiales > Euphorbiaceae > Hura > Hura crepitans. Next base: position 42 of record CANXYI011722259.1, read on the forward strand.
ATAAGGAGATATCAACATAGGAGTAATGCTTGGTAAAAACTCCGTATCTCTCTCAGATGGAAATCTTAGAAGTTCTTTTGGAAAAATATCAAGAAACTCCCTAATTGCGGGTATGCTCTCTATACTAAAACTCTCAGCACATGTATCTATAACATGATCAAGAAAGTTATGCATCCCTTTCTCATCAACCTACTGGTTGTCATCATAAATATCACACTATATAATTCATATGACCTAATCCCAAAGACACCATTTTTTCACGATCAAAATTTTTAGGAGCGACTCTTTTCTACTTACTGTAAACTATGGCTTGATGCTTAAAAAGCCAATCCATGCCTAAAATCACATCAAACTCACAAAAAGGCAATTTGATGAGGTCAATTGAGAACTTTCTACTACTTACTACTATAGGATAAGTCTTGTACACTTTGCTAATAAAAACACTTAGCCCTAAAGGATTAGTCACTAAGACTTCATGTTATAGTGTCTCAACAAGTAAATCAATTTTCTTAAGAAAGATTATGTAAATATAAGAGTCCATAGAGCTACGATCAATAAAAGCATACATATCTAAGCCAAAGAAGGAAAATTTACCAATAATCATGTGTGGCATGTCCTGATCATCTCTACCTCTCATAGGATATACTTTGGCAGGTGCCCTGGTCTCTATAGGATTGTCCACTATCTCTAAAGTGGCCTTTTTATCTGTCCACCCGTATTCAATCTGCCTATTCTTCTTCCCTTTGAAATCCTCAGTCCTATTCTTATTAAGCGATTTTCTTATAGTCTTCATAGATAGAGGAGGAGGAGGTGACTATAGGGGAGGCTGTATTAATATTGCCCTCGCAACTTACCATAAAAGATCTATTACCTACTTAAGGAACGCTGCTTAAGCCTGATCTAGCATCCATAAGAAACCAATGCAAGTGCCACTTATAAAGTTCAGTTACCTACACTCAACTGGCTATTACTCCAAGTAGCTTCTTCTTAGGGCAGCTAAGATCCTGAATATATATCAGCCTACATAAAAGAGAGGAGAACTTGCATCAAACTTATGCTTATGTGACGTGTCGTGTTATGACATATAATGATGCAAAACAAAATAAAATAAGATGATATGACACGCATGTTTTATATACCCTATCATGCTCGATCTAGCCTAAAATTGACTAAACCTAGGCTCTGATACCGCTAAATGTGACACCTCTTACCCAATCCCTAAAAGATACTCGATAAAATAATGTCACAACATAACAAAATCATAGCATTTACTGAATGTAGCAAAGTAACATATCTTAGTAAACAGAGCTAGAATTTTTTGTTTCACTTTTAAAAATAAAACATTTCATGTCAAAAATAAAAACACTTTACTTCTCATTTGAACAATGAACAAATTGTAATAGAAAACACACTCTTATAACATACATAAATCATTTGCATCAACTACTTTCATAATCCCAATCATAACACATCTCATTATAAAGCATAAATCACATATAAAGCATTCTCCCTATTTCTAAAATCATTAAGAACATAACAGTTATTGCTTATGCATATCATATACACTTTAGAGAATATGGAATCAACCTGAAAGTTTAATGCTTTTTATAGTCATCTATAATTTATGCACATATCTTATTGCATTCTACTCTAAATATCATGTGTATGTGAGAGAATGCTTAGGTTTTATAATGAGTATGCAAAACATGTACTATGAATACAAAAAGAGGTATGTGTCTGATGTTGTTGGTGCCAATCAGTTCCCTCTCTCCTCTGTAGTTATTATGCCTACACATATATATAACTTTAATGAGGACATGAAATCCTCAATAAGTGCTCTTAATTAGATATCTCTTGTTAGATCATCTAAGTTATGGCTCCAAAGAAGAACCAAATAAGGAAATCATAACAATTACAAAATAAGATAATAAAGAGAATAAACTTAACTTTAGAGGTTTATATAACATATCATATTTTATGCCCATAGTTAAAATTTCATACATCTATTTTTATTGAATTTTCACAAGAATATAGCACATCCAATTTACATTATGAATCACCATGGTACATCTATATACCCATACTTATGTATTTTATAGCAATATTTCGCACACAAATGTATATGTCCCATGTTTACTTTCATATATCAATCCATTTGTTACAATTTTCATAACAAAATCTATAATTTTATACCCATTTCTTCCTATACTTAAATGGATTGCCCAAAATTTGGGACGAATGCGATAATACCTTTAAACTGCCATCCCGGTAGTACTCAAAGGTACGATATGTGACAGTACCTTTAAGCTACTATCTCGATAGTACTTGAAGGTATAGGGAGTGCCACCAGCACTAATTAATAATGCCTAAGTATAATAATAGCTAAAGCTATAAAAATATGCAGATTTATTAATGTCCCTATTTGGCATGCCAAACTATAAAGCACCTATGCATCCTAAGTAAAAATGGGTTTCATAATATTCATTTTTATTTTTTTTATTTGTTACTATCTTGCACCTATAATGCTTTTCATATACATATCACATATGCATGTATGAAACATATCATATGATAAAATTGGCCATAAAGGCTCTCATCATTTAATGATAGGTTAAATTTCTCTTAATTTCCTTAATTACCAATATTCCAGTGCTTACAAATAGTTAATTATTTCAGCATCCGTATTTAATAATAATCATCTAAGAACTTACCTACCATCATCAATTTAACCAACCTTACTAAGAACATATGGCATATAGGCTTAAGTCATAACTCAAAATGCACTTTCTAGTTCATCCTCTTTATTACTCATGTAAAAACACACTTACATACAATCATATAATGGCATTATACATACAAATCCTTAATTTCACATAATTACATTCTTTTATATATTTTCAGTCTAACATCTGTTATAGTAACATATGGCATTATACCCAATTCCATTAATAACTATAGTAATAACATATGTTTTCCATTAACATGCATACAGCACTTTTAGCATCTCATTGTAACTCTTCATATTTCCCAAGAATAAAAATATATCAAAATCTCTCTTGAATTCTTAATCTAGTACATTTAGCTAACCTTATAATTCAGGCAAAAGTTTATCCAAAATTTACATGTGAGAAAAATTCCAAACTATAACTTATATTCCAAATCTTATTTAAGCATTTCACACATAAGAAAATCAATAAATTCCAACATGTTCATTAAGCAAGCATATTTCAGCTAAACTTACCATTTTCCTAAGAACCGCTCAAATTTAACAATTACTCAATTCTTGATTCTTAACCATGTTTATAAACTCATCATAAGCATTGAACCAAAAAAATTAAAACAAACAAAGGTTTCAAGATATTCCCCACTTACAATTCGGCTATGTTAAGGTTATTAACCAAAAATTCATTTCTTTGACCAATACTCATAGATAAACATACTACACAACATTAATGGCAAAAGCCCTAACTTAACTTCATTGATTTCTATTATGTCCATAAACCCTACTTTGCTAAACTTAGTATTTACCTAAGGTAAGATTAGTTAGAAGCACCTACCTCAAATAAATTACAAAATTTTATCCTTCATCTTCTTCTTCTTTGTAACCAAACTTAACCTCTCTTAAAAGCTTGGTAAGTTTTGACCACCAAGGAAAATCCCCTTTCAAGCAATTTAAACTTCAATCAAATAACAAATATCATCAAACTAATATCCAAGCTCATAAATAAACATCATTTCCATGAAAACTACATGTAGGAATTAAATAGGAGAGAGACATCAGTCACCTCTTTTATGGTGATTTTCATGCCCAATTTAAGAGAAATGAAAAGAATCTAATAAGGAAAGAAGAGAAAGTGGCATCGGCCACATGGAGAAGAAAGAGAAAAGATATAGGCAAATTTTCTATTATTCCTTTTTCTCTTTCTTTTTTTTTTCCTTTTTTATATCCCACTTTCAATGGTGTACAAAATGCCACTTGTCTCCGTCTTATTCTTTCCACCTAAACTCTATTAAGGGGTCAAATTCTCTTTTAATAAGGTTAAAGTTCAATTAATCAACTTAATCATTCTTTTACTAATCCATCTACTATTTGCTATTTTGTCTGATTTGCTTGTCTGCTACTCGAATTTTATTTCCAATTTTCAACCCCAAAATAACCTTATTTCAATTTCATATTTATCCATGAATTGTACTTTCATAAAATTTAATTTTCATTGTTCATGCCCCGAGTGACCTAAGAGCACTTAAATCGAGAATGATAACCTCCTAGCACCTCTTGCCTTTGAATTTAATTACAAACATTTGTGTGAATTTCTCTTATCTTGGAAAATTTAGCACATGTTTCTCTATACACTCTTAATTTCTATCTTAACTTAACTATGTGGTCAATGAACTGGACTTTTTGCACTTCATGCTTGAGGATATTGTTGAGATTGTTTTGCTTTTTGCAAATTATTAGGAATTTACTGTGAAATATTAACTGCCTAGTGTACATAAACTTAATTCTTTAAGTCATTGTTGTTGAAGATTGTGATTGGTTAGATATGGGTTTTTGAGAAAAGAGGACTATTGAGAGTAACCTATGCTTAAGGGCAAGCCCAAGCTAAGCATGGGGAATTGTTAGATTGCATAATTAGCATAATTTATGTTCTGTATTGATTTGATTTTGAGGAAAATATAATTGACAATGGCTCATTTATGTACAATTTTGATTCGTTTTAGGTTGTTAATGGATAAGGAAAAAATTTTGGAATCTTTGTTGTCATTCCATAATTTGTGCTAGAAAGGAGTAATTAGATAAAATGTGGACATAACTTAAGCTACAGGCAAAATCAAAGTTGGCGTGATTTTTGGATTTCAATTAGATACGTTGAAACTGACTTGATTCTTTGGAGAATTAATTTTTAATGATTTATTAGTTAGGAAGTTAGGATTCTAGTAGAAGAAAAATATTGTAATTATCTTTTAATTATTTTATTTCCTTTTATCTAGCTTTTCAGGGAGGATTATGACTCTATCATTTTTAAGAATTGAAAAATGTTCTGAAAATGATGAGAGGAATTATTGTTCTTCTTTTTCTTGCATTTTTTATAAACATGCTTGACTAGGATTTCTTAATCTCAATTGAAAGCTAATCAAAATTTCAGTTCATACGCTTGTGAGATCTAAACAGCTTTTGTTGATTCCTTATTATTTTCAATGTTTATTCTACAAATTCATATTATTATAATTCTTTTAATTGTTGCAATAGGTGCCATGGTTATAAAAGTGTTTTTTAACAACTAGAATTGATTTGTTGAAAGATGTCTGGAATTTATCTGTGAATAGATGATCGAATAAAGAATTGAAATCAAGATTATGCTTTTGAACGGAAACATCTACTACTGATTTTACTTTATAAAATTTAGAATTGTTTATGTCATTTTATTTTAATTTTCATATTTTCAAAACCTTTGATTTATTTATTTCTTTGTTTCATAAAATAATTAATTTTGTTCTATTCCATGTGAATTCAACCCTACTTTTCATTATCACAAATTTATTTATTTTAAAAAATAAAATATTATTTTTAATGATTTCAACGTCTACCATTTTTTTTTTCTATTTGAAGGGCTAAATATATCTTTCAAATGGATATATGTGAGCCCAATTTGTCACTACTCTTTTTCACAAAAAAGAATAATCTTAGAGGAAATTACATGATATACACTAATTTTAATTTCATTTTTCAAAAATTTACCAAAAAATTTTTATATTTCAAATTTACACTTTTTAAAATTTTTAATTTCAAAATTACACTAATTTTTTTACTCTTCGTATGGTATAACAGACTATTATACCCTATTATACTGTTTTCCAGTATTTACTGCACAATGATATAACAAGGTATAACAGCTAATTATACTCTGTTATACCAATTTTCAGAATCTTCTATAAAAAAAATATAATAAGATATAACAGTCTTATGCCATGTTATACCAAGATATAACAGGGTATAACTGCCTGTCGTACCATATTATACTAATTTTCATGTTAATGTACATTAATCTTGACATTTAAACAAACACTTGATATACGTTAATATCTAATATAATTTTTCTATTGTAATAAAGTATTAAATTAAATTCAATTGACATAAAAATTAAAAAAATCAATCAAAATATAATCTAATTAACCAAATCATATATATTTTTCAATCAATTAATAGTATATTACAAATGAATTTTCTTAGGTATAATAAAGTTTGTAACCTAAATTTTGATTTTTTAAATCGCAATCTAATAAAAGAGATCTAGTTAATTATGCTTTAAAAGTCTAGATAAGATCATAAACAATATTTTTTAATGGATGATTTAAAAAAATTAATAAAAGAACAAAATAAATAAATAAATAATTGAAATAAAATAAAAGAGATATTTTTAGAGGACGAGACGTGAAGGGAATCCAAATGAAATGAAGAGAAGGGAAAATGATTAATTTAGTATATTTTTTATAATAAAATGAATTTTTATGTATTATGAAAATTTAATTATCTAATTGATGTCTTTGTGTATAAACCCTTAATCTTTAAAGATAAATGTGATTCTCATTTTAGTAATACATGAATACGTTTAGCCCTCATTCAAGGATCTATTTGATATTCCCACTTGCGGGCTATGATGTGCTAAATCTTTCCACTTGTATTAATGCTCCTTACCATAATGATCCGTGAATTCAAAGTATTGAATTAAACTAACATAATTTTTTATATTAAGTTAAATTGATTTTTCCAAATTTTGGGTCTTCATTTCTTCTTGTTTTTTAATAAAAAAAAGAAGTAAAAGCTTGAACCAATACAAACAAGACGACATAGATTAACTTTCAAAAAGTTTCAAGAAAAGAACTTTCAAAACAAGGAAAAAAAGATAACATCTATATCAAATTTATAGTTAGCTCTTCTTTATATTGCGGCTAATCAATGCTTTTTAAGTTTCTTTTCTTTTTCCTAAAGTAAAATAAAAGCCTAATAATATCATTAATCAAACTAATTTCCAACTTGATGTGATATATATTATTCAGGCTCAACTGATTCAAAAAATTTTAAAAAAAAAAACTTTATTTCCCATTTTTTTCAATAAAATATTTCTGATTTTTTGCATTGCTTTTTGTGAAAGAAACATAAATGAAGATGCATTAAATTTAGAGTTCCGTCGCTTGTCTTCTAATTTCAGATGCGAGTTCATGCAGTAGCCAGTATGCTCACTTCAGTCTTGGCTATAGTCCTCACAATATAAATTCTGAAATGATAAAATAAAATTGAAAAAAAAAATGAATTCAAGGAAGTCTGGCAGCAACTGTGATGATATGCAGTACCCAGAATTCCTGGCTTTCTAACTGCAGAACTAGCCAGTCAGAATGTGCAAAGCTTAAGCTACTCAAATCTCAAATATTCACTTAAGAAACATGGTAAGCCCAATACATGATGAATCAGTCCAAAGAAATAGCAGTAATCTCAAAAATTAAAATATAAAAACCAAACTGCAGAAATTTGACACGACCAGAATCGGTCAACTGAGCTGTAAGACAGTTATAATAATGACGAAAACTTGTAAATGGGCTTTCATTCACACTGGAAACAAAACAACTATCTATAGCCAGTTTAACCATGAATGATTCAATTTGCCTCTAAAGGAGACATTTCCTATCATTTAATTATAGATTTACAGGAAAACTTTACACAGTTTCTCTTAGGCACAATATATTAAGAGATCCTATACACTTCACTTCAGTGAACGTACCTTGTTACACCATTGCAGGGCAAACATTTGACTATTTTTGTATCAGCTTGGGTTCTGAAAGTTTGAAAAAGAAAGGGCACACCTTGAGTAAAATTGCTATCAATTAGCATGAAATCTGATGCTTCAACAATTCTTTGTATCCACCATCTTCAACCCACAAAATCATGCAAAAGTTGTCCTCCAATAACATCTCTTCCAAAGTGTCCGTTTTGTGCTTCGAAACCCCCCATAACAAATCCCTCACTACTTGTTTCAAGTCCAAGGCCAAAACGTTGAGCTGCATTTAAGGGAAAAGGCTCCGAAAAACCTGTCCCATTGTTCTGGTGAAGGCCTAGTGTTAGCGATACAGTGCTGCTTCCACCTGCTGTGCTTACACTAACTCCTCCTGCGGGGTGACTTGACATACTGCTGTATGACAAATTCAATGGCTCTATGCTTCCAGGAGGTAACTCAGGAAGATCATTTCTAGTGCGCTTCGAGGGGATATCTTGAACTCTTTGTGCAGAGGTTGCTGGGTTGTCAGATACAACGGAGTTTGAAAATGTTGCCAGATCACTTGATTTGTTGGCATTCTGTTCCTCCCTTTTTGAACACTTATTTGCCTGCCGTGTTTGCGTTTCCAGCATATGGATTTCTTCCACCAATGGCTTCCAGAGCCGTACTCGTGCATTGATGAACCAATTAGAAACCTGATTTAAATGTAGATATCATCAAACCACGATCTGCAAAATTTGTATGAATACAAGCTTTGAACATTCCAAGCTTTTGGGCAGGCCATGGTTGGAAATCAGATCTAGAGGGGGGAAACTTTTCACTTAGAATTTTAATAACTTAGTAATGAGAATTACATACCTGGCTTCGTGACAGACCAGTTTGTTTGGCCAACATGATCTTGTCTGTATCTGTAGGATACCTGCATCAGGAGACATAATTAGTTTAACAAGGAGACAAGGGAAAGAGAAGAAGGATCAATAAAGGAAGGTAACTCAGTAATTTGCTTTGGGTATAGAAAACAAGGTAATATCTAATAATTTAGAAAAAAAGTTGGAGCTAGCAACTCACGGATGCAAGAAGTGTTCGAACAACCATGCTCTAAGAACAGTTACAGCACGCTCAGGAAGCCCCCGCTGTGGTCGCCAAACAGGCCGGTGCTCAATGAATCCTGAGTTCTGAAGAGGCCTCTGGACATAGGGGCCTCTATCAAAGTTCCCATATCTCATAGCCTCTTCCTTCCCATGACTCTTATTGGTGAATTGGAGTTGATCAGTTATTGCATTCTTCAAAGACTTGAAATGTTTAGACATAGTTTTCAAGGCCAAGTTTGCATATGGAGCTGCATTGCCCAGCCCAGCAACACATTCAAAAGAGGCTACTACTGCTTGCATCTGCTGGTAATAATGCTTGTACCTTCTGTACACCTAATAAAAATGTATAGTATAAGATTCAGGAAACGTAACTAGAAAGGTATAATTTTATTATAAAAGAAAATATCTATGAAAGCTAAGCAAACAAGGATGATTATTACACACTTATATCTCCTCTTCTAGCACAAGTCTCAAGGATTTTTGAGCATTAGCAGGCCCAAATGGCTGCCAATTCGGAGTGCAAACCACCAATGACCACTCAACTTATTGCATTCTCATTTCTTAGAAGTCTTGTTGGAAGAAGAAACTTCGGAGGGAACGAAAACTTATATACTTGTTTCCCTTTTATTAAAGGAAAAACAAAAGAATGGCAGATTATTCACCACAAATCTGCACTGGCAGAATTCCTTTTGGAGTCATACACGTAGCTGTAAATGCGATGATTTGCACAACGACTGACAGAAAATCTCAACCATGAACAGATATAATGACACATCATAACCAATGTTCTTGCTTTTATCTCTCCTACTTTCAACCAGCATAAAAGAGAGGGACAAACTAATACTGGAATCATAAGCACCCAAAAGATTTTGCACAAGGGAAAACACCAAAGAATATTGTGCTTGATTTGTGCAGCATAGCGATGGCAAATGCCACAATGGCAAAATCATTGGATGCATACCAATCTTTCTAGAGGCATGGAGCCAATAGATGCCATATTACAAAGCCCAGCAAGATTTAGCAATCACTGAAATTCTTGTGTATTCATGAATAATTTCATGAAAAACTAGTGACCATAGAATTAAGCATAAACAAGATGGTCGTCCAAATTGGTGGAGCATGAAAATAAGGAGAAGACAACAATAAACTTCTAGTGATTAAAAGCCAACATAACCAAGCATCAAATATTAATCTTTTATTACTGCACTTAAATATATTCAATACTAGACCTTTTCAATTGCAAGAATATTGCAAATGTGTTGCACTATTAGTTAAAAACTTCATATTTCTACACTATGCCTCCTGCAAATACAAGAAGGATAGTATTCAGGTCATCCCATGGTCAAAAAGGAGAATTGAAGAAGTGTTGACAACAATTTTTTTCCTTTTTCCCAGGGACAGTCAGTTACTGAATTATTCAAGGTTATGAAACTTCTTATCACTGGAGTAAGAAATAAGCTCAATGAATTAGGTTTCAAGCTCTTGTTCGTTCATTGTTTCTCTACCTTTCTTAGTTTTGACCAATGTGTAACTAGAAGGGGAATAGTCATTCCTCTATGCCGGATCAAGAAATGGAATGTGCATACACACAGACATACACACATTCACTAAAAAGTGGACTCCAGTCTACTATATAACAGACCTCTTTGTGGTGTATCCACACCAAGCATAGCCAAGAAGAATTATTTTCTCTATGCCTAAAAAAGAATAACATAACTTGTTGGCTACAAAGAAGAAAACATTAAGGGTACAATGGTGGACTAGGTCTTACACGGAATTCTGGAAAATCTGAATTTAAAAATATAATTAGAACAGATTGAGTGATTAACTTTATCTTCTTTACCACCATTAAGATGATACTTATAATTAAATTAGTTTTTGACCAAATAAAACAAAACTGAAATTAGACAGCAATGTCATAGGCAAAATTAAAATACTGAGTAGGGGAGAAGTAAAATATAACTAGATCTCTCAAATATCATTGGCCCGCTCCACTGCCTATAGAGGTTCTTCATACAAATGAGGCTGCATTTGATCTCATATCTCTGAGGATCATTAACTCCTCCCAGTTGAATTGACTAGCATTAAGGGACTAATCAAGTCAAGTAGTCATCACACAGTTTAAATCAAAATCGATCCAAGTAGTAGAGCTTCAATTTCTTAGGCACTAATTCTATTGATAGTATTCTAGAGTGCAACTCAATAAGTAGAATAAATTTCAAAATGCAACTAATCTTATGAAAACTAGAGTAAGCTGGAGTCTTAGCTTGAATTAATATTTTTCTCATATCTGTTGAGGACATAATAATAATAATAATAATAATAATAATAATAATAATAATTATTATTATTACATGTGTTTAGGACAAAGTAACAAGTCATATATTATTATTATTGTTGTTGTTGTTGATGTTGTTGTTGTTTGTTTGTTTGTTAACTTGTATCTCAAATGTGTTACAAAATAAATATCCAACTAAGCTCACAAACTACTCGAGTATTTTAACACCCATACATGGTTTAACTCATTACTCGAACTACTCCAGTTTGAGCTCGATTTAACAAAATTCAAGTCAAAAATTCAAATATTTATTGAGTCAAGTTTCAGTAGATAGACTTGTTTACACCTATAACTAGCACTTTCAATGTCCATTATTAACACCTGTGAAATTGATATTTAGCTGAGTAATTTGAACTGAAAACTAGGATGTAAGAGTTTTTACAGCAATTCAAAACTGCTAGAAGCTCAGTGCATCTCAGCCACGTTGTGGTAGGGCAAGGAAAACGTAAAAGGAAGGTGAAATGTTTTCTTCACAACAATATAATTTTAACCATACCTGAAGCATAAAAGCTTAAGTCATCTCCCCTTTCCAACTAACTAGTAAACGAAGTTGAAGTTGACATGGTTTACTCAAAATGAAACCCACAAAAGTGTTAAACAATTCAAGAGCCAGAGCTGTAAATTCCTATTTCAAGAAATTGCAACTGACTTAGCACTGCTTCATTAAGCAATCACTCAGCTCGTCCATTTATAAATTTATAATCAACAAGCTGAAATAGATGTTGTCACATGGCATCACCTCTACTTGCTCTCAACATGGCATGCAAAAAATAATTGCAAAATACCAGCTCATGTTATTCCTTTCCCCTCTTCTCTATAGCTCCTCCTAGAATGACAAGAAATCACGAAATAAAAGAAAAAGAATAGAACATTACAAATATTGCCTTGAGCCATGGCCTGATTCATTCATTGGTCTCTCGTCCATAATATTTCAAAGTAAGCACATAATAGCCTGAAAGGACATCTTGACTTAAATATGACTAAAATTTGTTGTAAAATAGAGGACTTAAATAATATAACATGCAAAGTGTCACAAGGCTCTTTAACTTACTATAACTCATGACAAAGGGAAACAGAACTAAGAAAAAATTAAAAAAAGAAAAAAAAATTGAGGAGCAAACAATTATACATAAACTAATGGATTTAACATTTGTATCACATCAAAATATTAATAGAGTTTTCCTAACTCCAAGATGATGTCTATGGTTGGTGGATGTAGATGCAGCAGCACATCTCAAACATGCTCCAACAAAGGAGGTGCAAACTTTTCAAACTCTACTACTGTGCTAATTATACCAATTATTTTCCAAGCTGGCATAAAGAGCCCAAAATTCCAAGAAATTAACTTCACTCCGTTAACTAGCAAGTAGATTCTTTGTCCCGTATGAGACACTCTAGAGGTAACGCTGATCCCCATGTACTAAGAAATCTCGGGATCTAGCTCTCACTTCCCTCCCTCTCTATCTTTAAGTAAAAATATCAAAGCAAGTAGACAATTTGAAATTTGTTCCAAATAAAGATTAATGGCGATATCCACTAAACCACCTAACATCATATTCATTCAAATTCCATGTGACTGCTTTCATCATGACCAACCACTAAGTGCTAAGAATCCAAGTGCAAAATTGATTCCCATGATGAAGAGAACGGAAAGTGACTTGAAGGAATAATTCCATCTAAAAACTTATATCTTCTTCAAAAAGTCAGAATCATATCCCAAATTGATAATTTGCTAAGTTAGTAAAAACCCACTTCAATTGAATCCATTCCTTCAAAAAGACCAGACACCTTGTCATCTACTTATTTGTTTCTTTATGGATTTGGAATACAATTATTGCTTTCAATATGCACTTTAATTTTTTGAAGTATAAATCTTTTCAAATGGATTCCTTGAGCAACTTTATGCACAATACGCCTAAAACAAGGTGACATTGTCACCTCTTAGAACTCTTTCCATGGCTGTCAGACGCTTTATAATATCAATCTTTGTGCATATATTCCCTCCTACCCACTTTTCATTAAAGATGATTTTCGTGATCATCGAGGCCATTCATATATCTCCCGAATAATAAGAATCTAATTATACAGCTGAGGAAAGCTATATACATTACATCCGTTTTAAAGAACCAATTATTTCGTCAAATAATTGAAATTGATGGTTCCCACAGCGACAAATTGCTTGGTTTCCACAAAGATCCATCTCGAACGAAGATTAAAAATGAAAATTACATCGATTCACAAAAAGGGAAAAAATAAAAAGAAAATAAAACAATCATACATAGGAATAATTAATTGCAGGGAAGAAGAACTTTATAAGACTGAATCCACGAAACTAAACACTAAATATAAGAACAAAATAATATATGAAATTAAGAAGAATACCTCATCTAGCATTGAAATTAGCCTAGACTTCTTTCCCCGAATTTCACTTCCTTCTCCAACATTAAGTGGGTCATCCACTATTCCACATAAATTCAAACGCTCAACAGGCGGATCCATCAAAATATTATCCATGGTGATCTTTTCGCTGTAAATTGCCCGACCCACATCACAAAACTCTTCTAGGAGTTGCTGCGCTGGCTTTAAAAATCTCGATCCTTTCAAAATCGAAGCGTAACCAGTAAACGGCCCAAGAGGGACCGTACTTCTAGACACCTCAACTGTAAAGCCGCCGCCGCCACCAGCGGGGACAGTAACCTTATCACCATACACTGCAGACCCATATCTTTGCAAATTAAGCTCTAAAGGGAGATTGGTTTGGTGCGAATGGTGCGAAGACAAAGATAAAGACAAAGGTTCCGGTTTAAACGGCATGGCTTCACTATTGCCATTATAAGGCTGTTCAAAATCTCTCACGTTTTGAAGATGATGAGGCGTGTAAAGAAACGGGCTAGCATTAACATCTTGAATAGAGCTAAAAGAGGATTGTGGATCCAAGTAAGGATGGTTTGCACTGGAAGAAGACGAAGACGCATTCACAATTCCACCAACAAAACCCATTAAGTTAACAACTTCGTCTTTGACTGCACAAACTGGATTTCCTTTACAGGCCTCAGGAACAGCACAAGTAGAAAGCGAGGTAGTTGCACACGCAAGTAAACCTGAAGAGAGAAGCGAGGGATCGTAAAGAGGGAGAAAGCCAGTACAGGCTTGAAAATCAGGATGGTTTTGAGCCACAACTCTTAGCTTATCTCTTCTACTTTGTTGTGGGACATGGTACGGCTCAAAACCTTCCTCCATAGATTTTCCCCTTATTACTTCCTTTCTAGAGAGAGAAAAAGGAAATAAAAGGGGGAATTGTTGATGGTAGCTATGGGGAGAGAGTACTGTGATTAATTAAAAAGAGAGTGAACAGTGATAGAGATGCGGTGATGACGAAATGAAAGGTGTGCAGCTGCAAAAATGGCAGGTTTTGGCAGAGATGGGTGGAGGGAGAAGAGAGTAGAAAATCGAGACGAGGAGGTTGGGTTGCTAACTTCACGCATCCTCACTCACTCACACACACACACACACAAAAAGCAAAATCTTTGGTTACAGTCTCCATGGAAAAGGACAGGTGAAGAACATAGGGTTTGGAGAAACCGGAGGACCACCGGCTATTTCCGGTAATTAATGAACTAGCTGTGTTTCAGATATTTCTGACAGGGTTTTGGGTGTTTTTGTAGTTTTTCTTTAAAACAAATAAATAATATTAGACTAGAGGAGGAGGCGATGGCGCACGTGAGAAGGCGGGAACAGAGTAAACGAATAAGTGAACTCATCCGCCATTTTTAAAGCTTCTTTATTTTCTTTTCCTCCCTTCCCTTTCTTATTATGCCTGCTCGCTTTCCGATGCTGCTTTTTTTTATATATTTATTATTATAATTATAAATTAAGAAAGGTCCCGCCTTCAGACAAATGCACCCCACCACTGTTCTTCTCTCTCCTAAGTCTCTTTCATTGCTTGTTATCCATTTAATTCAATTCTACCTGTTGATAGTACGTAAGGAAAACGTCGAACCAAAACCCCTTGCTACATATGAAAGGCTATTATTTTAATTGTTTTCTCATCTAACGTGTAGTTACCTTTTCAACATTTATAAAAAACAAAGATTACTAAATTTTAATCGAATAATGTTATTATATTCTTTCCAAGAATACGATACTATATTATAAAAAATATTTAT
>CANXYI011722269.1:0-10139 GCA_948208565.1 Hura crepitans
TGTTTAATTTAGATAAAAGTTTATTCTAAAAAAATGTGCAACCCTCATATTAGAACCTAAACACATGATCTCTCGAAAATTAACAAGAATATTCATCAAGGCCTTAAAATGTGTAACTATTTATTGCTTAAATAGCAACTAGCTAAGAAAAATCTAACTGGGCAACTCAACATTCAGATACTTTAGTATTTAAAAAAAGAACACTAAAATATCATAAGCTCAATAATTGTCCCTGCAGCCAATTCATGAAAGGCAGTAGGCTACCAATAAGATAGATATTTGAGTAATAAATGCTAACAACATCCTAAGAAATAAATGAACTATCCATATAAACTTCAAGATAAATTTTCATTTAATCCCCCATCCTCATAGGGCCACAATAAATGCCATTTTGAAGAAGGTAAATAAAAAAAAGGCTGAATGAAAATAGTAAGTTATAAATAAAAAATAGTAAAGTTTTAAAAGACATAAATAAATAAAAAAAAAGATGTAGAAATCATGCATGTCCTAGACTCCTTAAATGGGGAATTATTAGGTATCTGGGCTTATCAATTTAATAAATATAGGAACATAACCAAACACATGCAGTAAGTCCCCTAAATTGTCTACTAGAACACACATCTCAATCATATAGTGGATCTAAGATAGAAAATAAGCCTAAAACTAGGGATAGAAAAGCTTAGCTTAGCTAGTCAAGCTTCTTCAGATGAAGAAGGAATCTTTGAATTGAAAGTCATCCAAGTCCAGATTTTCATCTTATTGCTCCTTGTGTAAACAAAAAAAGATAGGAGATTAACATGGATTAGAAGCCAAAATAAAAAAGGGAAATAAAGTATAAGAACTATAATTAAAATAAAAGATCAGTAGGAAATAAAAGAAAGAACTCATTCTTAAGGTAGACTTGAAATTCATTAAAAATAATGAAGTTTAAAAATAATAACAGTATAAGGGAATTTAAAAGAGCAGAAAAAAATTTATTATTAAATTTTTGTAAGATCAAAAGTAATAAAAAGATCATAAATAGTAATAAACATCACAGGTAACAAATAATCATCCAGTCTTCCTCTAAAAAGGAAGGAGGAGAAGGAAAGGCAAATTAGATTTAATCTATCATGCACCATAAGTTTATTTGAAACTTTTAATCTGAAAGTTATGAAAATTTTAAAGATAAAAGTAAATGGTAAAGTAAATAAAGTAAGAGCATAGGATGTAAATCTAATAAGCATATGTATTTTTCTGAAGTACATATATCAAATTAACACCCATTTGACACCACCAAAAAAACTCATATGTTATAAATATTCTCGAAAGAAAAATAATAATAAGTCATCATTACTTAATCTTTGTTGAATATAGCAAATAAGTGAAACATAGGTGGTTAAAAAATGAAGACCGATAACAATTAATCTTAAACCAAAATTAAGATTATGAAATGTAGATTCAAAAAATATAATATTGATAAAGCTATTAATAACTGTGTATGAAGCATATAAAACCTAGTAACTAATATTTGTTAAAAATCCGGAGAAAAGACCAAAAGTGGAATAATAAAAAATATATAGAAGAATAAAAAATGTGAATAGGCCCAACAGATCAAAGTAACAAACTAGATCTAAAAAAAAATCTGGTAAATAAAGATGTAAAAGTTTTTTTTCTTTTGAAGAAACAAGAAAATGAGATGAACATTACCAATCTTGGTGTGCATGGGATCTTTAAGTCAAATCCGGCTTCGATCTAGAATAAGCGCCTTCTCCTCTTGACATCTACTGTTGTTTTTTTTAAATATAGGATTTAAGTTTTTTTTATAAATAAACAGATAGATTAAAGATCAGTAATGGAAAGTAAGAAATGAAATAAAGGGAGATAAAAGCATCTTTACCCCAAAAAGGGGAATAAACAAAAGCTGTAAAGAGGAAGGAGGAGAAGGGTATAGAGTTGAAGAGGAAACGGAAGGGCTACAGAGGGAAGGGATTTGTCGGCAAAAAAAAATGAAAAGAGGAAAGAGACTTTTTATAGTGAGCCAATTACCTAACTGCCCTTAGGGTTATTGGCATAGCGATTTTGTATTAGGGGTATTATGGTCTTTTCGTAATTAAAAAAAATAACCCATTTCTAAATTAATTACACATGATGATTAATTTCAACTAAAATTTTTCTAACTTATTAGAAATTAACAAATTCATTTTTTTGACTCAAATTAAAATTATTTATTTCACTTAAAAGAAATAATTGACAAAAGAGTTTTAAATTATTAAAAATGTTATAATAAGGAATAAACCAAAATAGTAGCATAAAATAATAATAATAATAAATTAAATGTCGATAACATATATATCTGCATGGATTAAGATTAATATTTAAATTAGTCATTTTTTATTTATTAATACAAAAAAGAAAGTAATATTTAAAAAATCTCAAGTATTTTATTAAAGTCCCTGTAAGAAAAAAAATATATAAAAATATATGTGTAATAATAAATGATTAATAAGTCACTTAGTTTTTCCCCTTAAAAAAACTTTAATGATAAATTTTGGTAAGTAATTTTAATCAGTTTCATTTGGCATCATTCTCATGTTTGAGTTAATATTTGAGAGAAAAAACAGTAAATAAAATTAGTCAAATTATTTTGTAACCAGAAAAAATCTAGTATAAGAAATTTACAGATTAAGTCATTTTTTTTATACAAAATATACTTGCATCCTATAATATTTTAGGGGAAGAATAATTTCGGTATCAAAGGTGAATTAAAAGCCATTTTATTTAGTCAACAAATAACAAGCTAATATGGATATTAAAACAATATAAAGGCACTAATAGTAAATAAATAGACATGTAATTTGAGCCCTTGGACATTTTATTTTAGACCATATTATATATGAAAAAATATTTATCATGATTATTAGCAGGATGAGAATAATAAAGGGGAAAATAATAAGCTATATTATGGCAAATAACATAAAATTAATTTCTTTACTCTGTTGCTCGTAAGCGTATAAATTAATGTCTAGAAATAATAAAAATGCTAATTATTGAATATAAAGTCATCCGAAATAAAAAAATAGCATAAAAGTCAAGTTCGCTACTAGGCTAATTAATTATGCACATATTCATAAGAGATATACATTAAATTCATTATTGACGGTATAGATATTCCTTTTTGAGTCAATAAAATTTAAAAGACACGTTATGATAATTTTATTGAATGATTAATTTTCGCATCCATTCATAAAATTGATGAAAGATTTTTATGAACATTATAAAGTCAATTTAAATTGATTCATAGTTAGTCCTTAATATTATGATCGTAAATGTTGTTTAAATAAAGATATAGTTGTCGAAAAATAGATAATTTGTTCTAAAAATATGTTTAATAATTAACAAATACATTCTTAATAAACCCTCACATACTAAAAACGTGGCGTAAGGTGCCTAATACCTTCCCTATGTTACAGAATGCAGACTAGATCATTCAGTGACTAACTGTACCCTAATCAGTTAGTGGCGACTCTTATTCTCAAAAAGCCACATCGCACGGGGTTCCCGGCCTACCCACTGTCGGGCCCCCGGGTCGCGATAGATGGCGACTCCACTGAGGACTGGTCATTTTTTAATGGGGGTCTAATTGTTTAGTTGAAATTAGGATGGAGTCTTTTCTTTTATGTTCTTATGTCTTTTTACTATATATGCACACATTCACTTCAAGGTCAGTAATGATGTTACCCTTAGGCAAAATAGAGAGTTAGTAGGGGAGCCTCCGAGAGAAACCCTGGTAATGGCCCGTGAAAACTCTCACCCATGTTAACGTCAAATTGGTGGAGTCTGAGCTAGTTTATATGGATTTTAGCTAGACAATAATAGACAGGGAACCAAAAAAATAACAAATATAATAGAGGTCGAAAAACCATCCCAATTAAATAGTAGATCTATGGAAGTATGTGTGATTTTTGTATGATTGTTTTGTTTATAATTTTTTTATTTACAATTGCATTTTTAGGTTGCTAATTTTGTTGCATTTGTGTCTCTTGCATATTACTTTGCCAACATGGATACAATTTGATCAAAATCACAGAATAATCATGGAGAATGATAGGTCACTGGATCACTTCATCAACTCATTGCATGGATTACATCTAGAGCTCATTAGAAGAATTTTAGAAACCTTTTCTTCTACTAGAGACCATAAAATGCTATATAAATTATAGACTATACTATTGCAGAGATACATAATTATGTCAGGGCCCTTAAAATTCATTGATTGGCATCTAAATTACCCCTACTTTAACTATTTGTATATTCCAGCCGAGGATGTTTTGCATTTCCCAAGAGAGGCATATCTTTGTTTGTGGTATTTATGTAAGCAGTATACTATGGGGATAATTTTGGATTGTAAATGGCTAAGTCAATGTCTTCTTAATTGGTTACTATACCCTGAGCGATCGACCTTTTTCACTCGGTGGTTATTTAATTTCAAGGATCCATGGCAGTGGGTGGAACTATTTGAAAATCTTCAACGAGGTCTATACTTATTGGTTTTGTTCAGGATTAGAGAGCATTGGGGGTTTGAAGAAAATGGAATTGCTTGTGCATGTCAGTGCCTCACCCAAATCAGGGAGAGTTTTGATGAAAATCCTTTGCTAAACCCAGTCCGCAATCAGCAAATATAGAGCTATATTAAAGAGACCCTTTGTAATTTGAATGGTCAAGCTGTGGAAGATATACCAGAGCATTTGCTGAACCTAAAGGCATACCATTTCGATGGATGCCTCAAGTGGAACACATTGATCTTACCATTGGACGCGATTCTTTCCTATCACTACCAGGAAGCTACCTACATGGGAGTCCACTTCTATATATACCAGCAAAGGACCCACTGGCAGAGGAAGTACCGATGGAAACCCTTAAGAATAGGGAGATGCTGCACAAGGAATCAATCAACAACCGATAAATAGGTTAATGTTTGAAATGGTGGGAACTCTAATACCAGGTATAGACTCGGGTCTATCATCGGAGAACCCACCACAAGATTATTTCAAGGAATCCTATGAAGAGGATATGGGAGAAAATCAAAATGAATAAACACGTGGACCTCACCCGAAAGAAAACCCAGAGATAAACCCGAAGGAAGATCCAGAGGGAGACCCAAGAAAGGGCTTATAGAAGGATCCAGAAGAGGGCTCAAAGGAGGATCTGAAAGAGGACCCAAAAGAGGATATGAAAGAAGGCCCAAAGGAGGATCCAAATGAAAACCCAAAAGAGAACCTAGTGGAAGAACTAGAGAAAGATCCAAAAAAAGACCTAAAAGAAGATCCAGAGGAAGATTCGAAGGAAGACCCAGAAGACGATCCGAAGGAAGACCTAGAGAAGGATCCAAAAGAAGGGGATGACATGGAAGAGGATCATGAAGAAAGGAATGATATGGAAGAGGATCAGGAAAAAGACTCTGATGACAACATGGAGGAAGATTCTGAAAGGGTTTCGGATAGCCAAGAGGAAGATTCAGAGGATAAGTCGGAAGATGACTCTGATGAATTTGAGGAAAGTCAAAACAACTCAGAAGATGAGAGCATAGCTTCATCAGCGGGTAGCTCTGTTATGCCTGAATAACAACAGAATCCTTTTGAAAAAAAAAGCAATAATATATTTTGAAAAGACCATCCTTTGTCTAGAAGTAAATGTAACAAAAAAAGCATGTCATTATCTAAAATTTCAACATTTTGATGGATAGTGGCCGGCATCTTTTGATAAAAAGGGAATAATATTGAGTATCTAGATATAGTACCAACTTAAGTAGTATTTTTGGAAAAAGGGATTCCCTATATATAGGAGCAAATTTAATGAAAGAAGCATATCACTATTTGGACTAATAACCTTTTTGGATGAATTGTGATTTGCATCTTTTGAATAGAAAGGGAATGACAATTAAAACCACATTATATACAGGCTTTGGATGTAATATATTTGCACTAATGGCACTATGATGTTGAAATATCCATGTTGGCAAAGCAAGATTTATCATTAGCATGCATACATACGATAGATAAATATTTAACATAATTGGTAATAAAATTTTATAGGTACTAATGTTGTTAATATTACATTCAATTTCACAAAGATGCAGACACCAGATATTGCCAAGTCTTCATAAGATGCATTTTGGAGTCAGAACAATTGGCGAGGGAAGGAATCAAATGGATAAAACACGGGGATAGTTTGCCAGAGGGCCATAATATAGAGTTGCCTAACATCACAAACTTGGATTTACAACAGAATCATTTGGATCCTATAAAGGAAGCATGGGAGGCTTTAACTCTGACATGAAGACAAATATTTGATGATCGATACAGATGGATAGCTTATCTCATGTACTTGCCTAATTATACCAATATGATCAAAGCTATGATTAGATATTGGGACCCTAGCTACAGATGTTTTACATTTGGAGAGATAGATTGGTAGCCACTATTGAAGAGTACCAGTTCATGTTAAATTTGAAGATGACATTCAAACCTTATAAATATACAAGAACAGAAAGAGGTTTGAAATAGTTAGCAACTTTTATCAGGATCCATGCCAGCAGTTTGACAGAATAGGAGCACCCTATGTTTAAGGCAATCAAGATCGAACCCCTTCTGCAATTTGTCTAGGCTAACATTGACTCAGACATCTCTTTACCAACACTAGCACTTATTATTTATGGGACAGTTTTATTCCCAAGAGTTCTAGGGCTGATTGATAAGAAGGTCATAATATGTTTTGCAAAGGTAGCATGGAACAGAACTTCAGTTTTTTATATCCTGACAAAGACATTCAGAGCTTTAAATGCTATTAGAATTCGAGGAGAAGGCTGATTTTACAACATGCCTCCCCCTTCTTTGTATGTGGGCATTGAATCACTTCTAGTGCCCTCTAATCTTCAATTTTCTTACAGTCAGATATGATAAAGATTTTAGCAAGTGCTCCAATCATGTCTTGCGATTTGGACAATTCATGTGGGCAACATTGCAACC
Source organism: Hura crepitans (assembly GCA_948208565.1). NCBI lineage: Eukaryota > Viridiplantae > Streptophyta > Magnoliopsida > Malpighiales > Euphorbiaceae > Hura > Hura crepitans. The sequence goes on from CANXYI011722269.1 coordinate 7,008, forward strand.
TAAAGTGAAAGTTTGGTTATAGTTTCTACCTAACCTCAGGGAAGAGAATATATTATAGATACCCTTTTGGAAGGAACGAGATAACCTAATAATTAGTTGTTGGAAATTTATATGGATCCCTTTATTAGGTCCTTGGGGAGAAACAACCTATGCACCTGCCATGTTTAGAAGATAGTTAGGAGCTACTCAATTCATTTCGGTCACTAAAGGACTACACGAGTCTGATTTTGAATACAGGGAAAACAATACGAAGGGAATGATAGAGGAAATAGTGAAAGCATGGTGGTAAGTCAGAGTATTGAAGAAAACTTCCCCCAGTGAATCAGTAATCGTGAATTATCCATAATGGCATCAAAGACGCGGCATGGGATTTACACCTCCAAAAATAAGGGAAAACAAGAGGAAAATGCCTATGGAGACATTAGCAAAGGAGGAGGGTCAAGTCCTAGAACAATCAAATGATGATTTATTAGAGTGGATAAAGATGGTTACAAAGGTAAAGCAGGAAACCTAGGGTTTAGAGAAACAAAATGATAAATTAATGGAGGAAGTGCGTATGTTGCAAAATCAGCTCGTACAAATGAAGATAGATCACGATGAAGAGATAAGAAGCCTAAAATAGGAAAATAATCAACTTCGATCTGAAAATGAGGAATTGGTTCAAGAAATACATGTCATGCAGAAGGGCAAGGAGAAAGTAGACCCATATAATCTGGTAATAAGAAGATATCAGGAGGAATATGAGAAAAATCAAAGGATAGATCTGCAAGAGCAATATGAGCAACTGATGACTGAATATCAGATGTTACATGCTCATTATGAAAGCTTAAAAGGAGAGATCAATTGTTATAAAATTAATACAAATGCGTATTGTTATGATTACTACAGAATGGAGATGGAGAAAAATCGAATAGAAAAAATGATGTGAGAAATATCCGATAATGTTGTCATCTTTGCAGATAGCTTGGTGCACTTTGAAAATGCTTATATACCCATTGGTAAAAAGGGAGAAAAGATAGTCGATTTCCTGGAGAACTTATGAAAGAATCTGGAATATCTAGGTTGAATCATGTAAAATTGTGTGTGATATTATTTTGCTTAGTATTTGTAAACTAAACCTAAGTAGATGTAATGTATTAAACTAAGAATGATGTAATATAAATGAAATATGTTAATAACATGGGTTTGATTTATTAGTGTTGTGTATAACCATATGAATAATTTATTAAACAAGTAACCAAAATAGCTCACCAATTTAATCAACCCATTCCTCTTGGGCATCCATATTTAACCCATTTAAGGAAAAGACAAATGGAAGAGCAAAAATAGGAGAAACTCAGAAGAGGCCTTGATCAAATCAAGGAGCAATTGTTAGATGTAAATATTATGAAGGAACAATTGGCCAAGATCATGGAATTACTGAAAGGAAAAACCATTATAGATGAAGCACCAACTACCCTTCTTATAATATCGCCAGTAACGATATCATGAACCCCTTTGACAAGTCAAACATTTTAAAAGCTATTCCCTGAACAAAGTTTAACAAAGCAAATATAGGAAATAAGTGTGGTTCCAGATTTGGATGACCCTAAAGTACAAGCTAATCTAAAAGAAGCTGCAGACAAGGGAATGACAGAAAAATTAGGGTTATTAGAAGAAAGATTAAAAGTGATTGAAGGGATAAATATTTTCAGGACCACTGACGCTACACAATTATGTTTAGTACCCGATGTGGTTATTCCTTTAAAATTCAAAACTCCTGAATTTGAAAAATATAAAGGGAAGAGTTGTCCTCAAAGCCATCTGTCTATGTATTATAGCAGGCTGGCTGCATATGTTAACAATAAAAAACTAATTGTCTACGTATTTCAAGAAAGTTTAATAGGGCCCGCTTTGAGATGGTATATACAGTTAGAAAGAAAGAATGTCAAATGATGGAAAGATTTAGCTGACACATTCTTAAAATAGTATAAACACAATGTTGATATGGCTCCAAGCAGGGATGATCTTCGTGCCATGGAAAAGCAATCAATTGAAACATTTAAGGAATATGCTTAAAAATGGAGGGATAAAGTAGCTCAAGTCATTCCTCAGCTCACGGAAAAGGAAATGATAACTAACTTTTTAGACACTCTAGGACCTCCCTTTTATAGCATGATGCTAGCCAATACCACTACAAACTTTTTGAATTTTGTTATGGTAGGAGAAAGAATAGAGCAGGGCATTAAAAAAAGGAAGCTTGAGGAATAGATTAGTGATTCAAACAGTTCAAAGAAGCAGTATGTAGGCAAAAAGAAAGAAGGGGATGCTTATATGGTAGGAGGAAATAAAGGAAAGACAAAGGAGCAAAATACATTTATGACTCGAGTAGCACACACTATAGTACAAATGCAATACCTAAGTCCAATAACAAATACAATTAGAAAGCAAAATTATAGGCAACAACGAGCCTCAGAGGTTTTTGATCCTATCCCCATTACATATACAGAATTGTTAACTTAATTAACGCAAAACAATTTGGTAAGCTTGTCACCTCTTAAGCCATTAGCCCCTGCATATCCCAGATGGTATAAAAAGGATGCCAAATGTGAATATCATGCCCGAGCAATAAGGTATTATACAAAAAATTGCTTGGAATTTAAAAGAAAGGTCTAAGGGTTGATAAATGCAGGATGGCTCAAATTTGATTAAGGAGAACAAAGCCTGAATGTCACCACTAATCTCTTACCAAATCATGAGGATGGAAGAATAAATGTCATCATTAATGAAAAAGAGGATAAAGAATTAAGTTGGGAATATGTAAAGGAGGCTTACAATTTAAAGCAGTTATTAATATTATTAGTACAAATGGGTTTAGTGGCAGAAAACCTTGATGAATCAAGTATACAAGATGAATTCTCAAGGCTATTAGATGTGAAATTCATAAAAATCCAGTCAACCAGCAAAGAAATAGTGGTTACAGGAAAATAGGATAATAAAGAGATAGGAAGACCAATTTCTATAGTTATTCATTGCTCCTCCACCTCTCGCCCCCCCCCCCCCCCCCAAGCAAGGGTCTATTGAATCAGTGACGTCTCCTTTGGCTAAAATGACATTTAGCCTACCCAGGCCTTGTCCTTACAAGGATACAAA
>CANXYI011722371.1:0-16714 GCA_948208565.1 Hura crepitans
AGTGATGAATATGCTAGAATAAAGAAATTTTATGCCAATATGCAATCTATGTAAAAATGGAATGCCCGGGCCTAGTAATGAATGCATTCAAAGAAAGGAAATAGCTTCTAGCTATAGGGATCTTGATAGTAATCAAATTAATTTTACTTAGTCCTTATTCTTTTTTTTTCCATAATTATCTATATTGATTCAATCCATTCATCTCTCTATTAGCACATTCATTTATAATAGTCTTATTACATATTTTAAGTATCTCTTGTTCAACATCTTAACTATACTATATCAATATTCTCTAATATTCTTTAAAATGCATATCCATATAGCTAGGTTTTCTTTTATTACTCTCATTTATTTAGGCTTTGTTTCTCTAAGTTGTATGTCTATTTCACTTTGAATTGGTGAAATTTTATTTATTAGGTTCATACCCTTTTTTAAACCATCAACGAGCCTAGATAGTGTCTCTAAAAATCATAGTATTGGTGCTAGGCTCAAAGGGAAATCTTAAGATTGTTACCCTTTTCATTTTTCTGTAAGTAATACTTGGAACTTAAATTAATTTGGATAGATAGGCTAATGCCTTAAGCTAGTCTCAACCATTACTGGTTCACAGGTAACATCAATTTCAAAGGAGACCATTTCCATTGAGCTACCATTTCAAAGATGTATAATTTACCTACACACAAAGCAGGTACATTCCCCTGTGTGTAGTCACATTAAAATGAATATAATTCTTAATTCCACATAGTTGGCTTTACTTATTTAGTTTTCAAGTTCTCAGCATGCGTTAGTATAATGTAGGCATGAAATTGGTACAGTCACCAATCTATTAGTGTCACAATGGCACATTAGTCAAACATGACATGCTAAGAATAGCCTCTAAAACATGTTCTCCTTTATGTGCTTCATCAACATTATTACCTAATTGAAATATAAATTTTCAACCCTATCTCGAGTTTGTTAAGAGGCTAGGGTTAAGAGAGTTTCCTCCTTAACCTATTTCTACACCTCATTCTATAGTGCCACTGTAGCATAAAAAACTAGTGGAAAATATCTATTTAGTTGTTGCCCAAGTTAGATCTAGCCCTCCCTTTATATTTCTCCTGATATTAAGGCCTGAACTAGGTAGACCTAATGTATACAGCTTTGTCTATAGGGAGGATTTATCATTTGTTTGCATTTCTTCTCTTAAACTGCAATCGTCTATCACCCATGCTGCCACTCATCTTAACGATTCCCCGACTTGTAATGATAATACCAGTATGAGTTGATTGGATTATTATATTAGGCTTTGAGCAGGTGATTAGCATATTACAACATTCAACCTTTTAGTCTTTTGATTAGTAGTAGGGTATAATTCATCAATTAGTTCCTTTGTTCTAGTTGAGTATACCCACTTAGTATAATTATCATGAAAAAATTAGTCACTTATCAATCTCATTGCACTGTTGTAGTTCAATAAGATTAAACCTAGGCACCAGCACTTAGGTAATATAACTAAGAATAAGGAAACTATGCTCCGATACCACTAAATGTAACGTTGTCTACTAGATTCCCAAATGAACCTAATAAGTGGTGCACTTTCCCATAGGTCATGCATATAATCATCCAAACACTAATAACTATCAGTTCATCAATACAAGCCTTAGGCCACAATTAATATAACTGATAATCTAGAGACTCAAGCTCCATATTCTACTAACCAAAATAAAATTTCAAATCAACTAATCATGCAAATAATTATTCATCTCCCAAAGACCATTTATACAAGCTTTGATTATATTTTTTCTATAACTATAGAGGCTTTTAAACATGCCAGAAACATAACCTACAACCATTACTTGAGTTCCACTACACATAACAAGTTAAATAAAATTATATGTTGATTTTACTATTACACTATACACATCTTAGGCTCTTCTACTATCTTGTTTACCTGTGCACCAAAACACTTGTACGCTGAGTATGAAACTCAGTCATGAATTTATTGATTATAGACTTGTATCCTATATTACATGTAAATAATTTAACATATCAACATTATAAACTTCAAACATGCTAAAGTCAAATGAAAGTCCATGATCTTATAAACTTAATTATGCATTACTTAAATTCCCCAGTAAAATAACTCCTCCCAAGTTATTGCACTAATTCTATCCAATAGCTCACATTGTTATTCAATCCTTACCTAAATATTAATTTGGGCACAGCCTTTACTAAGGTTATGGTTGTAACGACCCAAAAATCTCGACTCTCATGAATAGTACTTCTCAAGATGAATAGTATTTTTTTAGACTCGAATCATACTAAGCATACCAACGGGAAGTATTAATTACAAGAGAATTTTAGGTAATGTTTGAAGCCAATTTGAAGTCGTTCGGATGGTTAAAAATGCTAATTAAGATTTTATGGCAGTGTCTTATGAATAATGTAACAAGTAAAGTTAAACCGTAAAATAAATAAAAAGTTGCTCAAAATAATAAAAAAATATGATAACCTTATACTCAAATATTTTGAATAGTCTAATGGCTTTGGAATCAAAATTTTTTGAGTTCGAGAACCATTTTTACCTAATTTTTGGGACATAAAATCTATTAATTTTTTAAGTTATTGTCAGAATTTGAGCTTGAGATTTTGAGTTGATTTAGGGCTTGGATTTAAGGAATTTTAGAGATAGGAATAAAGGAAAACTAACTTTTCTATTTGTTATAATAATTTTTAAAGGAAAGAAAAATTATTTTTGGGGAAACTATAAAAGGAGACATTTTCTCCTCCACCCTCACATACACAAACACACCATCCACTCCCTATTCTCGCTAAATTTTTACCCTACTCTCCTCTCACTCTCTTTGTTAATTTCTCTCTCCTTAGAGGGACCCATGAGGTGAGTTTACACTAGAAATAATGAGCATTATGAGATGAGTCCATGGACACTAAAATCGTCTAGAACGATGGAGTATTTTGAGAGGAAAATTGAGAAGAAAACTAAGGTGAATAGTAACTTTCTCTCTCTTGAGTTTTCTTTTTTTTCAAATTTTATTTTCACGGGTTCCTAAGATGTTGTAAAGCATGTATCTAGGCTTAAAATATTTTTTTGACTTTTAAATTATTTTATATTATTTATTAAAGTTCGTACCCTTTTATATTCCTAGGCGAGATGAGAACCCAAGCCTTCTAAGTCATGGAGAAGGCCTAGGTCAACTTTGGGGGGTCCTATACGACCTTGTTTGGTATGTGTAATCACTTTGATTTGGCTAAATTAATTAATTAATGCATTATGTGAGAATAAAGCAGAAAATGCCACTTTGTATGTGTATACCTAGAAACACATGCATATGGTATTTTTATGATTTGAAACATGTATAATGGATGTAATGAATACTAAAATACCATGAAAAAACTTGATATACATATGTGTGGCATTATGCTTATTTGAGCCGAAAAATGCGATAATGAGTGTGCACATGTTCTTGTCAATGTGAAAATGTCATGTGTGCATGAATGCAATATGTTGATATGCTTAAGATGGATTTTTGACATATAATGATTATGTATGTGTGATATATGCATGATGAGGAAAAATATGACCAATTGAAGGTTAATATCCAAAAATGCCATGAATTGATAATTTGAATCAATATTTGAGTCTTTCTATGACAAAATGATATGATGTTGTGATCGATGCCATTACACCTCAAGAAATGAAACCTAAAGGTGTAATGGACATCAATAGGCCTAAATTGACTAAGTGTACATGTTAGGCCATGCAATGGTGCATTGAGCCCAATGGTGATTTTAATGGCATATAATGAGATAAAATGTGAAATTGGTTAAATTGACATATAATGACATGTTTAATGATGCCTATATAGTCAGACAACCTAGTTTGGATAGGTTGATTGGTCAACTAGGATGGTAGCAGCTGCTAACACACCTTCGGGTCATTGATTTATCTGCTGATAGGCATGAGAGCCTTCGAGCTTAAGATTTACTTGCTGATATGCATAGAGCCTTTGAGCCAAAGATTACATGCTATGTGTATGAGAGCCTTCGGGCCTAAGATTACATGTTGTGTATATGAGAGCTTTGGGGCCTAAGTTATGTACTTATTTGGTATGAGAGCCTTTAATCCTAAGTTTATGTACCTACATGGTATGAGAGCCTTCAGGCTTAAGTTATGCATCTATAGATATGGAGAGCCTTTGGGCCTAAGTTACACATTTACGGATATAGAGAGCTTTTGAGCCTAAGTTACACATCTTCGGATATGAAGAGCCTTTAGGCCTAAGTAATTTTGTTATCGATTCTTGGTAAGTTGTCTTATAGATATGGGCATTAGTTAAATGATTAAAATGGCTTAAAAAGGCAAAATTTGGGATTGTATGTTGATTTACATTAATATGTGATATGCAAACATAATTTCATCAAATGACTCAAAATCGACCTTAATGTGTCTAAATAAGTTTATTATCACTTGTATGACTATTTATGTTGGTTATTTGTGTATACATCTCAAAATACTAATATGAATAGTTATGAGGTGCATAATAGCACTTATGACTGAAAAATAAGTATGCTAATATTCTTCACCATATATAAGTTTGGTATGACATTTTTACAAGCTATCATGATACAATATGATATTTACTATGCCTTATGGTCTAAAAATGGTTATTTCATGATAATTGTGATTTTTGCATATTTGATGCTTAATGATCATGACTTTATGTATGTGATGTATTATGTTAATTAAATGGTGGTTGATTGATGTTTTTATAATGCCTCGATAATTATGCCATCAAATTTAATATTTATGCTTATAATGTGCATGGTTGCATATAAGACTCCAAATATGCATGAATGAGACTTTAAAACCAAATATGGATTATGTTACATGTAAATCGCTAAAAATGCATAATTGTGATATTATATCCTAAAATGGCTTGTATACATATATGGCATATTAAACTAATCATTTCACAAGTTAAAGTGATTACACCACTAAGTGAAAGCTTAGCACATTACTTGTTTGCAATGCGTAGGTAATAGAGTAGCAGATTAGAGCCAAAGCTTTCGAACAGGAGACACAAAGATAACCCCTATGTGGGTGATTTTGTAATTTTATGTAATAGTAGTTATGATGTAAATGTAATAGTTATGGTCAGTGTGCTCTTGTGATTTCAGAGGGATTGGGTCTAATCTACATTTTATAGTGAGGTTTTGTATTAACTATCTTAACTGTGGGTTTTATTTTCTATTTCTCACATGCTATGTGATGATTAATGAGTTTACATGTAAGATTGTTAATTGTGGAGAGCCTGAGGCTCATTATGGTTATAATGTGATTTAGAGAGTCAAGAGGACCTATGAGAGTTAGAGATGTATGTTTGAGTATATAGAAGTGTTTTTGAGTAGGTAAAAATTTGGAAAAGTGTCCTAGTATAGTCGTTATGCTATCTATTTTTTGACATGATGACCCCAATATTTAGCTCGATTTACGTGAAAAGGTTTTTAAAGTTTTATTTCCTTTTTGAGTCAAGAAATGCTTTCTTACATAAAAGTTTTAAATTCTAAGTGATTTTGGATAACGAAACTAGATATCAGTTTGCATGCACACATCCCTTGTTCTAGTCTAGTGTACGGATCGGGTGAAGGGCACCACACTTAGTGGTATCGGAGCTCCGATTGGGGTTTCCTTTGGACCTATGGGTTACACAAGAGCACTTTAGGAGTTGTAATACATTTACATCAAACACTATTACATATTTGGCTCATAATTTGTTTCTCTTGGCTTTAGGTATGGGACATGAGTAGTAACACTATGCCTATGAAAGAAAAAGGGGTAGAAAGTCATGCTCTTTCAGCCTTTAGACAAGGGGATGCAAAACCCAAGTATGTGACCCCTAGTGATGCTGGACATGTTGTTCTTGGATAGTAAGGACCACTTGTGTGGTTACAGATGATGCTAAAGTCTAGTAGGCAAGCAACATCAGCTGTTGCCATTACTAATGCACAAGTTGTTCCACCTCCAGTGTAACAAAAATAACATGTATATCAAAGAACTTATATAGATAGGCTAATTAAGAATAGGGCTATGTTCTTTAAGGGAGAAGAGTCAGATGAGTCTAGTAGAGCTGAGTACTAGTTGGCTTAGAGAGTTCACATTATGCAACATTTGAGATACCTACAAGAGGAGTTTGCTGCATGTGCCACCTCAATGCTATCAAAAGAAGAATTGAAATGGTGGGAAGCAACTACAGAACATAAGGTAGCTACATATATCACCTGGGATTTCTTTTTGAAGGAATTCAAGGAAAAGTATGTCTTTAAGCATTACCTAGATCAAAAGTACAAGGAATTCATGGGTCTCAAATAGAGGCATAGAACAATCTCTGAATATGATTAGGAGTTTGCTCATCTAAGCCAGTATGCAAAGGCAGTGGTTGCTATAGAAGAGGACCAATGTAAGAAGTTTGAGAAGGGGTTGAACTTATAGATCATGCAACAGATTGCTCCTATGAAGATCTAAGATTTTACAGCTTTGGTAGTAGCCTGTCACACCATAAAGATGGTAAATGAGATAAAGCATAAGTGAGAAAGCTTTAAGAAGAGATCACATGGGTATGGGCAAGGTAGTTCTGGGTATACATCTGAGAAGAAGCATAAGAGTTGTCAGTCTAGGCATTATCAGAGTAAGCAGTCAAACTAATCACAAAGGTTAGGACATGGTCCTAGATCACAAACTCGGACACAGACTCAGACTTTAGGTGCACCTAAATCCATAGTAGGTAGTGTTATGGCACCTGTATATGAGACTTGTCACTGGAGACATCCGGTAGTATGTTGGAGGCTTATACCAGGATCTTACTGGGACTGTGGCTCTAGAGATCACTTTCAAAAAAATTTCTTTGTGAGGCCTTATGTTTCTTCACAAAAGTAAGATAGGAGAGATTTAGGAAGCAGAACTAGGGCCAATTATAAAGATAAGATAGAGAGTAGAGCTCTAGTAAGGTAGTAAGCCATACGAGCTAGAGAAGAGGTAAAGGCTACTGATGTTATTTCAAATACATTCCATATCTTTGATTTACCTGCTTTAGCATTGAAGACATAGGGTCCACACATTCTTATATCTATATTGCACGGGTTTTAGATCAGGCGTTAGTTTCAGATGACCTTAGCTTTGACATGATAGTTAGCAACCCTATAGGATAACATGTTGTAGTGAGCAAAGTATATAGAGACTATCCATTATCAGTGCAAGAACAAGTTTTCTCTATGTAACTCATTGAATTGCCATTCAATGAGTTTGATCTTATCTTAGGCATAGACTAGTTATCCAAGTATCATGCCATAGTGGATTGAAAGAAGAAGAGGATTATGTTACAAGCTAGTGATGAGTCAGAAGTGATAGTATTGGCTAAAAGATCGGATTGTATTATAACGCCCATATTTTGAGGCTCTGAGAACAGTGCCACAAGGTTCGAGAAGTGAACTTGGGGTGTCAAGACACTGGCACATGGATCGAGGTAGTGACACTAGTCATGAAACTTTAAGGGGCCTTAATTGGATGAAAAGAGCAAAATTTAAAAATTTAGCAAAACCAACAATTCATTTTGGACTGAATAATCCTCTCCTAGTAATAAAACTCTTTTAGGCCGGGATTGACCCAAAAAGTGCTCGGAGGGACCCAAAAATAGTGGACCTTGAAGCTCAAAAATTACACTGAGTCCAATGGTGAAATAATTTTTGGAATCGAAGGTCATTTTCAAATACTCATAATTTTTTAGGTTGGCATGCAAATCGAGGCAGTCTGAAAACTATCCTATCGAAGGAATTTGGCAACAAAAAAATTACAAGTAGGTAAAAGGGATTAAAATATGAATTTTAAAACAAACAGTGTAATTTTTTTAGGTCTGAGTGAATTATTGTGAATTTTTGAAGTTTGTCGCAAAAAATTAAGATGTTTTGGGGTAGCTTTAACATGTTAAGATGGGGCTCACAACATGCCAAGTGGTTGAGTAAACTTGACAAGTGGTAAAAATCATTTGACAAGTGGATTTCCACTTAAAAAGAACAAAAGCTATTCTTCTCCATTCCTTACTGCTGCTGACGCCACAGAGGGAGGAGATTAGCTATAACATTCTCCTCCGGCCACCATGACCAAAAGGTGAGTCCATGGCTGTTTCTCTTCCTTATCTTAGGATTTTGGCTGATTTTTGATGCTAGACCATGGCTAACATCTGGGTGGTGATGTGTGTGAGGTGGTTGTGGCATAAGGATGTCATTTGGAGGCCTACGGAGGAGAAGAGAAGTCACCGTTGATTGTTGGCTAGTGTGTAGTTGTGAATATTTAAGGGACTCCTTTATATGTAAGTGGACTTCAAGCCTTTTCTTCATGTCTTAAGGTGCTTAGGCTATTGAGGCTTAGGTTAGGTTGGTTGGAATACTAAGTTTGAGGTTGATTTCTTTTCTTGGTGATGTTGCTTAACTTGTGAACTTACTGACATTTATAGTGGTGTTTGTAAAGTTAGCCTTCCATGCTTGTTAAATTTGATATCTATGGTTGTTTAGATGGGAAATTTGTGGCCTATAATGCATATTTAGAATGTGTTTGGCATGCTAGAATAAGGACTATAGAAATTGTGAGAATAAATCACCATGAATTGTGGTTTTCGCTTGTACCCATGACTTATCTTGAGTGGTTTCTAGGAATGTTGCTTTGTACTTTGGCAATATTGGCTTAGAATGAAATTTTTATGAGCATATTTGTGATCATGGCATGTTGATATGATTGAATATTGATATCATATGGAAAGGAGTGAAATTTGAGTTCATTTTCTCCAAAGCACCCGAGAGCTTAACCATGGCATGTTGGCATGAAATTTAAGATTATTAAAGTGTTAGTTGAGTACATGACTATGGCTTCAAATTGGCATGAAATGACTATGGAATTAACTAAGTATATGACATATTGATGTCATAATATACACTTTGAAAATGTGTCTTTGAAATGGCTAAAAAGGATTGGATTAAAACATGTAGCTGAGGCTAGAAATAGGCCCTTACAAAGGGCTTGCAGTGCGGAATGTAACTACACTATTATTTGTAGTTGAGGCTAGATTTGAGACCTTTGCATGTTTGGCTTTTGTGCCTAGCAATTGACCTAGAAAGTGGTCAATTATAGTTGGCTTTGTGCCCAAAAATGTACTTAAAAGGATGTTAAAAACTGAATTAAATTTTGACTTAAAACAGTCCCAAAAACTGACTTTAAAAGTCATCAAAATGACCTATAACTATCAAGTTGACCTATACTTGAACCAAAAATTTCACTGGATAGAAAATATTAACTTTTTAAGTATTAATGCCATGATAAATTATAACATATGACACTTTGGCTTTTAGTCATAGCAGACATTTTACCCGATAGAGCCAAAATGTGCCTATACTAGTCTAAAGAAAAAATTAAAGTATGAGATAAAATTTTTAACTATCTATTTTTTAAAATTAAATATTATAAGAATATGTTTTTGTTAATAAATGATTTTAAATTAAGCTACTTGGCCCATTAGTTAGACACCCACTAGCTGGGTTGACTGGTCAACTGAGGGTTTTATAGCTACTAGTTGTCTGATATTCAGACAATCATTTTATTGGTTACTAAAGAGGTCTACTAACTGATCTCCACTATGTCACCCAATTATTGATGGTACTTATTGGTGGCTAGAGATGTCTACAGATTGATCTCTATTATGTAACCCAATTATTGATGATGATTATTTGCGGTTGGGAAGGCCTATGTGCTGATCTCTATTATGTCACATAACTACCTTTTACTTTTCTGTGGAGAGGCTACGGCTGATCTCCATTATGGCATACATACCGATGTAATGAAGTAGGTCTAGAATGGGGCCAATTGCACTAATTTAATTTCCCACTATATATAATGTCTTTAAGTGTCGTCTTTCTAGTCGGGCCAGTGAATTAAATTAAGTAAATAATCAAAATGATTATGAATATAAGAATTAAGCATAATTAGATAGTATTTTTTGAGTTTTTGAAAAAAGGCAGACTAAAGGGCATTTTGGACATTTTCCACATTTATGCCAAATAAGTTAATTAATGTCAAATATACATGCTATGGATGAAATAACTACTTCAAACAATATATGTGAGCCAAAAAGACTATTTCAGGACACATAAAAACCTTAAGGCTATTTTAGTAATTTGGCACCCTATTGTATAATTAAATTACATGATGAAGTAAAAACCAGTCATTAAATTACATAGGTATGAAAAGACATAATTCCATGATTCAAATGCTTCAAGTTCACCATCGAGTATCTCATATACACAACATACCTATTTTAGTGCACAGGTACTCCGCAGCGGAATCTTGCCTCATGAATCGTGTCGACAAGAGTTCAGAGGATAACTATAAAGCAATAAGAAGTCACTATTATACATTTTTGATATCCATGTACTTAGATGAAGTTAGGTAGAAATAATGTTTTTAAGCTCTGTATATGTTATGTATATGAGTAACCATTAAACTATGGATGTAATTAAGTAGTCATACATATTTTCTTGTGTATGCATGTTCAGCTATGATGTTTTATGTTATATAAGCCTAAGGCTCTATGGATACATGTTTTAATTGTAGCTTGAGACCTAAGTTTGATGTGTATTAAATGATGATGATAGGCTAAGAATAGGGGACCAAATGGGTCTAAGAGATGTTTTAATTAATGTTTATAGAAGTGTTAAATAGGATTGTTAAAATTTTGGGATAAGACCCAAGTAGCCATTATGCTGCTGGATTTTTAGGTGGTACCGGAGTGTTATAAGATTTCCCCTAAAATGATAGAACCATATTGATTCTAACCTAAATAGATTATAGGAACTAACCAGAGTGATTTTGGAGTCAGAAAGAATAATCTAATATGGCATGAGTAAAAGTTAAATGAATGACCGTAGGGGAAACTTTAGGATAGGTGACCTAGCAGGAAGTGCACTGATTATTAGGTTTCTTTGGGAATCCAGTAAGGGGTATCACATTTGGTGGTATTAGAGTAAAAGTTCAATGTTCATCAGTAGAGTACATAGATATCAAATGGTTAAGTTTTAATTCCTCTGAATTATGACACGGTCTGAGGCTGAGAAAGGAAAGTCTTTTGTAATACAGAAATGAGTAGTCTAGTTATCCGAAGGAGGGGCCATGGAACCAATTGGTTGATGACCATAGTTCTATAGAGAGTAGGTTCTATATCAACATTTGAACCCAATTATGCTACTTAACAGCTAGAGTTATGAGTGATTGACTGATAGTAGGCAAGAGAAACCCTATCTTGATACTGTGAGAAGTAATACATGAAAGGATAATACCAGATTTCCAAAGTATATTGAGGAGATTATTCCTAATGACATATATGAAGAATATAAGAGACTTTTGATAGCACTGAATGTAGAATCAAGGATATAGACAACTAAACCCAAGAAAGAGGGAGTTGGTAGTACCAGTACTAGTTACATGTAATAGGGAGGACATGGTTCTAGTAAGAGAGACCACTTTTAGAGAGAGAGGTAGAGCACTATGGTACAGTCTAATGCAGTGCAAATTGGTAAGATAAGGAGAAAGGGTACCAGGAGTTAACCATTCATGTTTGGTTTTTGTCAAAAAGAGTCACTGAGGGTAGTGCAGAGGAGGCCAGTAGGAAGAATGTCTCCATTATGGTGCTAAAGACCACTACAGGGAGAGAGTGTCCTCAAGCATAGAAGAGGGTGCTTAGACACAGATACCTAATGTCGCACCCTAAAGTAGGGGTCAAAGATAGACCAAAGAAGAGCAGCATAGTACTAGTCAGGGTACTAAAGTTAAGGTTTATGCTTTAGCTAAGTAGTGTATAATGAGCTTGAAAAAGTGGTTGCAGCACTAGATGGCATGATCGATATCTTATTTATCTAAACATTTCAGTCTTGGCTTTGATAAACCCTAATTTAATGCCCTTATGTGCATGTACTACACTAGTAAAGAATATACAGATGGGACCTGAGTAAGTTGATGCAGACATTAGAGTTAACAACCCTATGGGGCAGTGTGTGATTGTGAATTGGGTGTATAAAAGATACCTCTTGTGATTTAGGGGCATGGATTGTTATTGTTTTGACTAAGTTATATTTCAATAATTTAAGGTACTTCTAGGATTGATTGGCTTATTAAGTATTAGGCTACAACTTAGGGTAACCATAGGAAGTTGACCCTCCAAACTCTATGAAGACTATTAAAAATAGTGGATGGTGAGAGAAATCCTTCAGACAATTTTATCTTTGTTATCAAGATATAATAACTCCTTTGGGAGGGGAGAGGCATGCTTAGCCTAAGGTATTAATCTAACTAATTTAATTCTGATTTGGCATATCTATCAGTTAGAGCTTAGTTCTCAAATGTATTCTTATTGAGCTACCAGGATTATCGGGGAAAATTAGATTCTGAAGTGGAGGTGTATCTTGGTATTGCTCCAGTGCTTATTGCTCTTTATAAGATGGCAACTATTGAAATAGAAGCACTAAGAATATAGTTGTAGGGGCTATCTGAAAAGGATTTTATCATACAAAATATAATTTCTTAGTAAGGGTCTAAGCTATCTATTAAAGAGAAAGATAGGTTACTTAAGTTTTGCATTAGCTTAAAGGTACTTGAATAGAGTGATTGTGTAGGATCAGTATCCCCTATTCTAGTGGATGATCTTTTTGATCTTTGAGAGAGGCTAGTTTTCTTTCGTTTAAAGTTGATATAAGATCTGGATACTATCAGCTGAGGATTTAAAGAAGATCATATTACTAAGATTACTTCTAGGACCTATGTGGTCATTTTGAGTCCTTAGTGATATCATCAGGGCTCACTAATGCCTTAGCAGTTTTATGGATTGAAATGGGCAAAGTTTTTAATTTTATGTAGACTAGTGGTAATGGTGTTCCCAGATGATCTTTTGGTGTACTCCAAGAACCAAAAAGAGTATGAATAGCACTTGAGGGTTAGGATACAGACCCTGAAAGCAAGATGGTTATACGCCGAACTTAATAGTTATGAATTAGGCAGGTGAAGTTTTTTTTTTGGTCACCTAGTTTCAATAGAGAGAGTTACAATTGGCCCTCGTAAAGATAAGGTAGTGTTGGAATGGAAACCCTCTAGGAATGTAACTAAGAGAAGAAATTTTCTAGGCTTAGTTGATGTTACCAAGGACTTTTAAGAGGACATCCATTATTGTTACTCCTTTTACTGGATTCATCAGAAAGAATGTAAGAATTGTGTGGGATAATCAAATGCCAAGATAGTTTTGATATGTTGAAACAGAGGTTGATAGAGGCTCTTATCCTGATTCAACTTAAAAAGGGTAAGGACTTTGTTATGCATAGGGATGCTTCACTGAATGACTTGTTAGGTGTTAATATTAGATGAAAAGGTAGTGGCTTGTGCTTTAAGACAGTCGAAGCCATGAGAGAGGGAGTATCCTACCCCTAATTTAAAGCTAATTATCATTGTGGTTATTTTGAAATAGATAATGATACTATCAGTATAAAGAAGTATATTGTATATGTATAGATCATTAGAGCTCGAAGTATTCCTAGACTCAGGAGAAGGGACCTGAGATAAAAGAGCTAAATAGAGTTAATTTACGTTAATAATTTCCTGATTGACTACCTACCAGTGAAAACCAATGTGATGGTAGATGCTAAGTATAAGAAAATCTATACTGACTTGAGAGCTAAGAATGCCAAGTTACAATTCACTATAAAAGAGGCAGTAGTGGTTGAATTGCAAGTAAAGTCAAATTTTGGACAGCAAATCAAAGAGAATCAGATGAGAAATGAGTGGATGGTTTAAATAGTTAGCAAAGCTTAAGAGGGGAAGACTAAGGGGTCTAAGTTGATAGTAAGTGAGTAGTGGAATCATCAAAATAGATCATGCATATCTTGTATAGAAGATCTAGTGTGCAGATATTTAAGGAAATGCATGAGGTTCCTCGTTCCATGCATTTAAGAGGAAAGCTTTAAACTCAAAAATTTTGTTATTTAATGGCTTAATATGGAAAGAAATGTGGTAGAGTATGATATCAAATAATTGACATATCAGTAGGTAGAAGCTGAGCATCAAAATCCTTCTAAATTATTATATCCTATAGCTATATCAGAGTGATAATGAGAAAAGCTAACCAAAGGTATATGGAATGTTGCATGGATAATTGTTGATAGCTAGTTAAGACAGTTCAATTTACCTAGTTAGGATCGGTTAGTTTTTTTAAATAGGTTAGCTAGACTATATGGTGGTGAGACCATTAGATTTCATGTTGTGCTAGTGATTATCATATGGAAAAAGATCTTTGTTTTACTTCTAGATTTTAGAAGAAGCTGTAAGCAACTTTAAGTACCAGACTAGCTCATCACCTAGTTTATCATCCTCAGTATGATGGACAGTCAAAGAGGGTGATATAGATAGCTTATTATATGTTGTGAGACGATATTAGTAAGCTTATAGTTAATTGATATATTTATATACATATATTTTTGGCAAAGATTGCCTATGATTGTAGTAACCAGTATAGTTTGGAAATGGACCCATATGAGGCATCATATGATAGGTGATGCAGAACCCTTTTGTATTGGAGTGAAGTTGGAGGAATAAAGTCTTTAGAATATATTTGATTAAAAGAGGATAAAGAGAGGTGAAATTAATTAGAAAAAGACTGGAAGTAGTATGGTGAGATAAGAATCATATATTGACTTAAAGTAGGAAACTATTGAATATTTAATTAGAGAAAAAGTGTTCTATAGGATTTTTTCCAAGGAAATAGGTGCAGAGGTCCAGGGAAGAAGGTAATTAAGCACTAGGTTATCAAACCCTACGAGAGTACTGATAAGGTTGGACCTCTAGCATAGAAGCTTATACTACCACCTGAGCTACTGCAACATATAGTATTTTTATGTTTCTATGCTCAAGGGGTGCAGGTCAAATCTATTACATATGACTCTAATGACAACTATTGAGGTACAACTAGATATAAGTTATGATGATGAAACAGTGTAGAGTATGGCTCATGAAATGAGATAGTTGCAGAGATGAGTCCATACTACTATTATAATGCTATGGAGGTAAAAAAAATAGTGAATGTTACCTAAGAGCCAAACAAGCAAATGGGAGCTCAGTATTATACTTTATTTGCTTTAGGTAATTTTAAGAACAAAATTTTCTTAAAAGTGGAAGAAATGTAATGCCCATGTTCTAAGGCTCCAAGAATAGTGCCATAAGGTCCAAGAAGTGTACCGGGGTGTCAAGACACTTGCACATGAACCAAGGTAGTAACATTAGTCATAAAACATTAAAGGGCCTTAATTTGATGAAAAGAGCAAAATTTAAAAATTTAGTAGAACTAACAATTCATTTTAGACTAAAAGGCTACCCTTCAAGGCAATAAAAATTTTTTGGGCTGGGATTGACCCGGGATGTGATCAGACAGACCTAAAAATAGTGGACTCTAAAGCTCAGAAATTACACTGAGTCCAATAGTGAAAGAATTTTTTGAATAAGAAGTCGTTTGTGAATTCTCATAATTTTTTAGGTTAGCACACAAATTGAGGTAGTCTGAAAACTACCATAAAGAAGGAATTTTGCCACAAAAATTTAGGACTTGGTAGAGGGGATTAAAATATGAATTTTAAAATAAATAGTGTAATTTTTTGAGGTCTGAGTGACTTGTTGTGAATTTTTTATGTTTGTCATGAAAAATAGAAATGGTTCGGGGTAGTTTTAACATGTTAAGATGGGGACCACAACATGCCAAGTGGCAAAAATCATTTGACAAGTGGATTTCCACTTGGAATGAACAAAAGCCATTCTGCTCCATTCTTTGCTACTGTTGACACCATAAAGGGAGGACATTGGCCATAACTTTCTCCTCCAGCCACCAAATAGAGAGATTCTAATTGCTAAATTTTCTCCTGTGTGTTAGCCACCACGAGGAACAAGAATCAAGAAGAAGGGATTTTTCATTTGGGAGATAAAAATCCTACAAGTTGATTGGTTTAGATAGTCTAGAACCATGACCAAAAGGTGATTCTATGGTAGTTCCTCTTCCTTTTCTTGGGATTTTTGGCTTATTTTTGATACTAGACCATGGCTACCATATAGATGGTGATGTCTGTGTAGTGGTTATGGTATAAGGATGGCATTTAGAGGCCGACGAAGGAGGAGAGAAGTCACTATTGATTACTAGCCAATGTGCAGTTATGGAGATTCAAGGGACTCTATCACATGTAAGTGGACTTCAAGCCTTTTCTTCATGTCTTAAGGTGCCTAGTCTATTGAGACTTGAGTTAGGATGGCTAGAATGTTACGTTTGAAGTTGATTTCTTTATTGGTGATATTAGTTATTATTTTTTTATATATATTTATTTTTTTATTTTTTTTATCTCTCTTCTCCTTTATCAAGAGTTATAGGAGATGTGATCCAAGATGGTTACACATGCCAAGATTAAACAAATTAATCATAATTAAATTAACATCGCATATGCAATGATTTTCAATGTGCATGCTACCACATGGCAAACATCATACAAAGGAAATAAAAGTAGGAACATTTCATTAAAAAGATAAAAGGTGAAGTTTTTGAATTCAAGGATATGTTCTTAAGCACAAAGCATTCTCAAAAACACAAAAGAAAGG
>CANXYI011722410.1:0-10782 GCA_948208565.1 Hura crepitans
CGTACTAGGGAGGGTCAGGCTCTGATACCAACTGTAACGCCCCTGTCACCCCCTTGCAGATATTGTCCGCTTTGGGCCACTGCCCTTCACGGTTTTGTTCTTGGGCAAAGGGAATGACTTCTCAAGTGATCACCCATCTTGGTACTGCTCTGGTCCAAACACGTTTAACCTCGGAGTTCCGATGGAATCCGAACCATCCCTTTACCCAAAACGCGTCTGCAAGGGAATGCGTCTTTACCATTTTCCCTCCATTCCGAGTGGTTCGGCCACGCTTAGGCGGATAGGGGACCTATCCCATATCGGAATGGAGGGAAGATGGTGGTATTCCTTGCAGACGCGTTTTGGGTAAAGGGATGGTTCGGATTCCATCGGAACTCCGAGGTTAAACGTGTTTGGACCAGAGTAGTCACAAGATGGGTGACCACTTGGGAAGTCCTTCCCTTTGCCTAAGAACAAAACCGTGAGGGGCAGTGGCCCAAAGCGGACAATATCTGCAAGGGGGTAATAGGGGCGTTACAATATATGTGGCTTAGATTTAGATCAAGTGCAATATTAAAATAAGTGTTTTAAGTTAAAAGTATCTAGTTCAGCTAATTGGTAAAAGAAAGTAATTAACTTAAAATGAAAATGAGTTAGATGGTTAAATGGTATAGTAAGTAGACATATAATATTTGAACATGATTAAAAAAAATGTGTAACGGAACCTAAAGTCATGATTAAATGATGGAATGGAAAATGTACGAGAGGTTAAAAAAAGATATGTTTATGCTATTATGTGTAATGAATCATTAAAAGATGATTATGTAAAATAAGAAAGGTGAATGAAATGAGAACAATAAACTAAATATAAGAGAATTTGCACAATATGGCAATGGCGATATTTAAGCATAAATGAATTATTGTGAATAACTAGTCAATAATACACACCTATGCAAAACTAAAATTTAAGGCCCAGATTAGTTAAACCACCTACTAGGTAGGTTGACCAATAAACTATAGAGTTAATAGCTACTAGGACATTAGGTGTCTTATTTTTATGATTGGTGTGGTCATTGAGGTTCTAGTTTAGAGCCACTATACATTTTCTTAGATGTTAAAGTAGGTGTAGCTGCCGTAAGGTCTATAAAGGCCACTGCACATCTGTTTATGTAATGCTATCTTATAAAAGGTATAGTCATCAAGGTCTAAAATATGGGCCCTTACATAAGTTACAAGAATAGTGTGGTAATCGAGGTCTATGGATAAAACCCTCACACATTTATAATGATTATGATATATTATGTTATGACAAGTACAGCCATCAAGGCCCATAATGCAGGCCTATAAACAAGCTTAAATTCCAATATCTAATGTTTAAAATATAATCTCTCAAGTATGTTCCAATAATAATAATAATAATAATAATAATAATAATAATAATAATAATAATAATAATAATAATAATAATGATAATAGAGAACATATTTTCAAGTGAAATGATGGTAATGGTAAGAAAATGATGACCTAGTCAAAAATACTACAAAATGTTAATGAAATTAATTAGATATTCTTCTTTGTATGTATAGCACATAAATTATGAAGTAAGATTTATTTATGATTGAAATATCTTGCATGCTTGAATGACATATTTGTATGTGATACAATGCATATTTCATTAAATTCACCACTAAGCATATGCTTAGCATATCAATTTTTTTGATGCGTAGGTTGTTGATAGTATGTGTAGTTAGCCTCAAATCAGAAGCAATGTAGCAGTTTTGAGTACTAGATTTTGTGGTATATGTCTTTTATTTGTTGTAGATGGTATTTAAATAGAGGTGCTCATGAAAAGTTTAAGGTAGATCCGAGTGGAAGTTATGTAAATTGATATTGTAAGTTGAAATGTGATCTCAAACCATAAACATAGTGATAAATGTATGAATAGATAGTAAGCTTGATTGCATGGGATGTGCTAAAAATTATTTTTTGTGTGTGTGTGTGAAATGTGTGAATACATGTGATGAGGTGGTAAATGCACCTAAAGACATGTGTTGTTGAAAAATGTCTGTCATTGGTTAGGAGGACTTTATAAAGTAGAATGAATGTTGAATGGACTATAAAAATGCTTTTATTATAGGTTTAAAATTTTAGTTTTCTTCCTAAACAAGCATTATACTGTCGAATTTTGATCAAAATTGCATTAAGAAGAATTAGAGAATTTTACAGTTAAATGAGTTTTAAAGTAGATAAAACTTAACTCTATAAAATAAAATGGTTTTAAGGAGATAATGGTATACCAATAAGGTTATCATGTATAAGTAGGTTAATGACATCCCTTATCTGATTTTGATAATGGATTGAGTAAGGGTTATCACATTTGGTGGTATTCGAATACATTTAGGTGTTCCTAGGCATAGAGCTGCATGGGTGCCATAGAGGCTAGGATTATATATCATGTAATTCTGCACTACTTAAGGCTAATAATTATTTCTTTTGTTGTAAATCAAGATGTGTGAGCATAGTCCCCCTAGTGTTAATAAAGAGGTAACAAGTTATGCATTAACCATGATTCATAACCCTACTAGTTTAGAGGTTTTAATACCTAGCAATACGGCATGACTAGCTCCCACACGAGCTTAACTAATGCTACTACAACAAATTATAAACTTACTTAGATAGACTACTACTATAGTTGCTCCACTATTGGCACTAGTGTAACCTCCACAGTACCAAGCACTATGGAAAACCTATATGAAGAGGTAATGAAGATGGGGGCCCTAAAATTTTCAAGACCATTAGAGGATGATGTAGCTAAAGTTGAGTACTGGTTAGAGTGGACCATTATAATCCTATAACAAATTTAGTGTACCCTAGTAGAGAATCTAATATGTGCCACCTCTTTATTATAAGAAGAGGCTTTCTACTAGTGGGAGAAAACTACTAAACATAAAGCTACAATGGATTTAACTTGGGAATTCTTTTTCCAAGAATTCAAAAAGAGGTATATTTCAAAAACCTACCTTGAAAAGTGGAGATAAGAGTTCTTGGATTTAATGTAGGGATGAAGGTCCATGTTAGAGTATGAGAAGGACTTTACTTGGTTAAGTAGATATGCAAAAGAGTTATCTCTGTAGAAGAAGAAAGGTGTAAGACATTTGAAAAGGGCCTCAATATTGAGATCTAAATGTAGGTTGCTACCTAAAAACTCAAAGAATTTGCCTTCTTAGTGGCTATAGCATATATAATGAAAGAGATGATAAAAGAAAGGAGAGAGACTTTTTAGAAGAAAAGGCCTTTCACATCAGGGCAAGCTAGCTTAGCCCTTAAAGTTGGTAAAAGAAAGAAGGGGAACTAAGCCTTACAACAATTCTAGAAGCAAAGTCAATCACAAAAGTCAGTATAAGGATAATAGTTCATACCTAAGTAGCAACAGCAAGATACCAGTACATATGTGTCTATAGCAAAAAGTGCACCAGTAGTCTATGAAACTCATAGAAAGAGACATGGGGGAGTTTATTGGAAAACAAATCATGGTGAATGTTTTGTATATGGCTAAAAAGATCATTACCAGAGGGATTCCCCTAAGAAACTAAAAAAATGTTAGTTAGCTTTAAGCTTGTTCACTTACACTTTCAAGAAATCAAAATGATAATAAAGGTGATAGAGTTTATACTAGTCAGAAGTTAAGATCTAAATCTCAAGCACCTACCTGATAGTATGCAATTTAGGTTGGAGAAGAAGACAAAGCACCAAACATGATAGCAGGTACATTTTTTACTTGGATTACCTAGCATTGATCAACCCAGGATCCACACACTCATTTATTTTCACTGCATAAACACAAGATAAAGGGTAGAACCAGAACCTATTAACATAGACATCATGGTTATAAATACAATTAGATAACATGTGATAGTTAATAGAGTATATAGAGACCATCCTTTAGTGGTCTAAGAATATGTATTTTGAATGGATCTCATCAAACTCCCATTTAATGAGTTCTACATTATCCTAGTAATAGATTGGCTATCCAAATACAAAGTTATAGTAGATTACAAGTATAAGAGACTCACACTTAAAATAGTAGATAGGAATGAGGTGATAGTGGTTATAAACAAAATTCTTTATCAAATGTCATTTTATTAGTAACAATAAGGTGGCTAATTTGAGAAAAAAATGGGGCATATTTGGACTATATGGTTCATAGTAAAAAGGAAAAATTCAACCTCAGTTAGGTACAAGTAGTAGCAGATTTTCTAGATGTAGTTCCAGATGAGTTACTAGGGTTGCTACCAAATTATGAGTTTGACTTTAAGATTGAAGTGTACCTTAGTACAACACCTGTTTCAATAACTTCATATTGCATGGCACCTAAAAAATTTAAAGAATTAAAGATGAGCTATTGGAATTGCTCGATAAAGGTTTTATTAGATTGAGTATCTCAACATTGAGAGCATCAATATTGTTTGTGAAGAAAAGGATGGCTCACTACAATAATACAGTGATTATAGATAATTAAACAAAGTGATTATCAAGAATATGTACCTGTTGTCAAGGATTGATGATCTTTTTGATTAGTTACAAGGAGCTAGTGTGTTTTTAAAGATTAATTTGAGATCAAGGTATCATTAATTACAAATTAAGGAGTCTAATATCCCTAAGACAGCTTTTTATACCAAATAAAGACACTATGAATTCCTAGTAATGCCATTTGGGCTTACTAATGCCTCTACAACATTTATAGATATGATGAACCAAATCTTCAAACCATATCCAGATGAATTTGTAGTAGTTTTTATTGATGATATTGTAGTGTACTTAATAACAAAGGAGGAATATGAGCAGCACTTGAGGTTGGTTTTAAAAACTTTAAAAGAGAAGCAGCTATATGTCAAGTTGAGTAAATGTGAGTTCTAATTGAATAAAGTGGCCTTCCTAGGAGACATCGCCTCAATCGATGGCATTATAATGGACTTATGTAATGTGGAGACCTCCTAGAAATATAATAGAGATTTAAAGTTTCTTAGGATTTCTTAGCTATTATAAGAGATTTGTCAAAGGGTTCTCTATGATTACTGCTCCCATGACACCATTATTATGGAAAGATGTGAAATTTGTGTGGGCTAATAAATGTCAGGAAAGCTTTGATGAGTTGAAAACCACATTGTCTAAAGCTCTTATCCTTACATAGCTCGTGCTGGGGAAGGATTTTATGGTGTATAGTGATGCATCACATAATAGCTTGGGATGTGTACTAATGCAAGATAGAAAGACAATAGCATATGTTTTGAGATAGCTAAAATCACATGAATAGAACTATCTGATGCATGAGATAGAGTTAGTTGTAATTTTTTTTACCTTGAAGGTGTGGAGGCATTATTTCTATGGTGAAAAGTGCTACATCTATATAGATCACAAGAGTTCAAAATACCTCACCACATAGGAAAAATTGAAACTAAAGCAACGACAATGGATGGAACTAATAAAAGACTATGTCTATTTGATAACTATCACCTAGGGAAGGCTAATATAGTGGCAGATGCCTTAATCTAGAGGTTTATAGAAACTATGAAAGCAATGAATGCCAAGTTTTATTCTACCAATGATGATGCAATCCTACCTAAATTACAAGTAAAGCCTGATTTGATCCATTAAGTAAAAGGAGCGCAAACTCAAGATAGTGACCATGCACATATAATGAGTCAAGTCAAAAAGGGAAAAGCTAGGAATATGAGATTAAGACTGATGGGTGCTTGTATCATCATGATAGGTTATATGTACCTGAAGTAGAAGGGATTAGAATATAGATTTTATAGGAGGCACATAATGCTCCTTATGTAGTGCACCTTAGGAGCACAAAGATATATCTTGATTTGAAACCATACTATTGGTGGCCAAGGATGAAATGAAATATGGCTGAGTACATAGCTTGGCGCCTCATATGTTAATAGGTAAAAGTTAAACATCAAGTTCCTTTGGATTGCCTTATCCTATAGCAATCCTAGAATGGAAGTGGGAGAGAGTTACAATGGATTTTGTGATAGGACTGCCTAAGACTAGGAGCAAATATGATGTTATTTTGGTGATTATGGATTGATTAACTAAGACAACACACTTTATTCAGATTAAAATGGATTACCTTATTAAAAAGCTAGCACAATTGTATATCAATGAGATTGTTAGATAGCACCATATGCCATCTTCTATTATATTTGATTAGGATCCAAGTTTTACTTCTAGGTTTTAGAAAAAGTCACATGATGCTTTAGGTACCTACCTTACATTCAATATAGCTTTTCACCTATAAACTAATGGACAATCTAAATGGGTCATATAGATACTTGAAGATATGTCATAGAGTTATGTTATAGAATTTAAGGGAAGCTAGGATTAGTATCTACCTTTTGTTGAGTTTATGCATAATAATAGCCATTAAGTCAATTTGGCATGGCTCTATATGAAGCATCGTATGGCAAAAAAACTTATAATACCACTTTGTCAGAATAAGATGGGTGAGAATAAACTGATGGGACCTGATTTCATTAAAAATGCTAGGAATAACGTTAAGGTTATCAAAGAAAGATTAAAGGCTGCTTTAGATTGATAAAAGTCACATGCTGACTTAAAATAAAAGGACATCGAATATGAATTTGGAAAAAATGTGTTTTTTAAGGTATTGCCATGGAAGAAGATCCTCTAATTTTGTAAAAAGGGTAAGTGTAGACACCCCACCTTGACCAAAGATGATAGCCAGAGATAGACTCTCTGAATACAGCATAAAATGCCATCAAGATACTTAGTCCACATGGATAAACATCCTCAAGCACTTGGTCTGCACAGACTAACTATAGAGACGGACCAAAACCCAGCTCATGAAGACCATGGACGACCACTTCAGAGACCTAGGTTTGTACGGACCTAATGTATGTGTCCTTACAGACTAACTACAGAAGCAAACTAGGACTTGGCCCATGAAGATCGCAGACTATCACTTCAAAAGCCTTAGTCCGCATGGACCATCAAGTATAAGTCCGCAAGGACTTATTGATGAAAATAGATTCTGGATTTAAGCATCACCCATTTAGTCCAGGAGAAGGATCCTAACAGGAAGAGGATTCCTTCCAGACATAAGAGAAAGCCCTAAAAGAGAGGTATAAATACTCTTCTTCATAGAAAAAAGTGGAGGCTAGTAAAAATAATAGAGACTAAAAATCTATAAGTGCAACTACTGCAGCAACAACCGATGAAAGAGAGCCTAGTAAAATTGAGTACAAGAAAGACTTTAACCATTCTCATTGATATCAAGAGGCTTTTTATGTTTGTGCTCCAAGAGACTCTTTCATAACAGGTATCACATTGAACTGGAAGTACGAGATGGACTTAGCTTGCCCTTAGCCAAAGACTGCACGAACTTATAGTTGTTGCCATTTATGTCCGCATGGACTTACCATCTTTGTCTCTTAAGTCCACATAGAACCAATGATGTTAAAGTGGGCCAGTTATAGGACTTTAGCTTATTCCTCTGGTTTTGTACCATCCATATTTATTTGCTTATTTTAGGTTGTAATAGGTAGTGAATAACCTATTTTATGCATCAATTGTTTAACTTTCATATCAAATGATTTTATACTTAATTAATTGGTGTTTTCTAACAAAATGGACTTGTATTTCCTTAATCAAAAGGCACATGAAAGATGTATTTTAATAAAGGCCAATCTCCTAGAGATGGGAGTTGGGCAATTACTGCCAATTCCTATAGAATTACGGATAATTGTCAGGTTAAATAACAACCAATTAATGACCTGCTTTATGAATGTACAATTTACTTTATTGCATTCTTTTAAATACTATAATTTACTTCTTATACATGGAAAAGTGACATAACTGGTTTAAATATATGCATGCTTGTTTGATAAGGGATTAATAAAAGTTACAATATACATGGACAACATATTATTGGGGCATAAATAAGATCTAAAATTCTAGACCTTTCTAGTATAGAAGATCAGAGGTCCTAGTGTAGAGGCTAGGTGGTGACTCCACTAACCACTCTCATCCCTGATAAAATATCATAATCTCTACAGTGGTGACTCCACTGGGGACTGAGAGATTTTAATCTGAAAGTGCCCAAATAATATATCATCCAAATATTCTAATTTCTATTAATCCCATGCATTACATCCTATATAAATTGCATCCTTTTTACCCTGGATGGTGTTGTGAACCATGACTCTATTTTTCATTCAAGAATGGAGAAGTGCTAGCATACCCATCACTCACAAGCCTTGTGCCTTTGGGCATATAAAAAGGTGAAATAATCGGTTGCTATTATCCTTGATTGGAAAGACCCATTAAGAGGGACCTCTACTTGTAGGAGCCTATCAGTCTTTTGATTGAAACCATAAGCCCATGAAATCATGCTTAGCAATTTCCCTTAGGTTGTATAACCCTAAGAGATTGTGATTGCACTATGATTGCTATGTAGGCTTATCACATTTAACCTTATTTGAAGTGGGGGTAAGCCCATTGTGCCTTTTATTTGGAATGGACCTAACCTAATTTCACCTCAAATAAGGCTTAAATGTCATAGGCCATTTTCTTTGCATGTGCTTTAAATATGAGGGGTCATTAGGCCTAATCAGGCCCATGTTTGAACTTATTCATCCCCTGATGATGTTTAGGTAAGCCCACCTAGGAAGAATGACTAAGACCACGTGTGTGGGAATGATAAGGTTGGAAGGATTATTGCTTGTGTTTGTCCCCTCACATATCCACATACACGCATTTGCATATCACGCATCTTAAACATGCATCATGTCTAATCTTTCTTGTTCATAATAGCCATCATTGATCCTTCGCTCACTGCTCAATAGAAGAGAGTTGGCAAATGCCTTAATAAAGTTCACTTAGAAGTACCAGTCTAACCCAAAATAGAAAACATGTCTTTTGATGAATATGTGACCAAGGCTATGGTGATAAAGGCCATGGCTGAGATGGAAAGGAGGATGACGGCACTATTGACCAATGCCCTATCTCACAAGCAGAACACTCAAGAGGTAGGGCAAACTTCTAGGACTAATAAAGGAAAGGAGATAGTTGGTGAACCTAAAGATGATAAGTGTTCTGATGATGAGCTACCACAGGTGGTGAAGTTTTACAATAGGGTATCCCCTCCTAAAGTGCCTGAGAATGATTAGTTGAAGAA
The DNA here is from genome assembly GCA_948208565.1 of Hura crepitans. Taxonomy (NCBI): domain Eukaryota; kingdom Viridiplantae; phylum Streptophyta; class Magnoliopsida; order Malpighiales; family Euphorbiaceae; genus Hura; species Hura crepitans. Next base: position 9,185 of record CANXYI011722410.1, read on the forward strand.
ATTGAACGAGAAGATAGAAGCTATGTCCTGACTGGTAATCGAGGGCAAAGACATAGATCTAGATGATATCAGCTTGAGGCCTAATCACTCTATGCCCCATAAGTTCAAAATGCCTGATTTGAGCAAGTTTGATGGAACTATAGATCCTCACACTCATTTGAAGTAATATGCAGTAGCTATGAAGGCCACTCAGCTCATAAAAGGACAGATCAGTAACTTATTTAGTATGTCTCTTATAGGACAAGCTCTAGATTGGTATTATTATCAAGATAAAAGGGTCAAAGAAGATTGGACTAAATTGGCAAAGGCATTCAACAAGCAGTATGCTAATAATACTAGTGTAGAGATCACCCTTAAGGACCTGGAATTGATTAAGCAAAGACCTAATGAGAGTTTTTCTGATTATCTACAAAGATGGAGGGAAAAGATCCTGAAGATGGAAATAAGCCTAAAGACATAAATTAGATCAAAATGTTCATCAGAAATGCTAACAGTTATATGAATAATGGGCTCACCGCTAAAGGCATTACTACCTAGGAGCGATTAAAAGATATTGCCATGGATTTAGAAGTCAGATACCAAAATAAGGGTTATAGGAGATCGAACAACAACCCCACGTTTGCAAGTGGCAATACTGGTAATACCATATAAACGGCTGAAGTACATATAGTTTAGGGTCAGAGGTACTCAAACTTGGGTAAGTCTCATTCATGGTGCCTAAAAAATCTCACTAAGGAAGGGAAACTGCAACCACTACCTCATCAGCCATTTAGTAGAATGCTTCCCCTGAATCATAGGCATGATTAGTATTGTGCCTATCATTAGAGAACGGGACACCTTACTAACAATTGCAAGGTCCTGTGAAGGGCTATTCAAGACCTCATAGATTTGAAGCAGATTCTTGATCTAGAAACCTCATCAAATCCTTTGCTAAAACACCATACTTCATGCATCCTTAAGTTTAGATTATCTGAAGAATATGTCATAAGGGAGCTTTATGGATCTGACCTAGATATAGCAGTAGGAACAAGGGTGAGTGAATCTATCTTAATGACTGGCTTTTGGGACAGTGAGAGTGACTGTAATACAGGGGAGAGCAAAGGTTTCTAGGATGAATCCTCTAACAAGGATTACAAAAAGGGTAAGAGAGAGCAAATAAGGGTTGGGGGAGAAATGGTGGAGCGAGTAGAGAAAGATGGTTAGATCCTATCAGAAAAAGAACCCGAAGCTAGAGTAGATAAACATGATGAGGTGTTAAAATAACTCAAGAAAACTTAAGCCAACATCAATATTTAGGATTTGCTAATGTCTTTTAAGGATCATAGATAGAAAGTGGTTGAAACCTTGCGGCAGGTTACAATTTCTATGACTACCACACCCGATGAATTAGTGAAAGTGATGAAAATAGGCAAAACGGGCTGCATTACATTTTTAGGTACAGATCTACCTCTGGAAGGAAGGGAGCACAATCAGCCTCTTTTTATCAAAGCCAAAATCAATGGGAAAAGAATAGGATATGCCATGGTGGATGATGGTTCCTCCCTTTAGGTTTGTCCCGCCAAAATTCTAGCTAGTTTAGGAATCAAGAAAGAAGATCT
>CANXYI011722445.1:0-10391 GCA_948208565.1 Hura crepitans
TTCTTACTAACTTTTGTAAGAGAAGTAATTGCTATCTTCAGTGAAATGCTATATAAAGTGATATTGCAACCAAAACGAAGAAAAGAAATCAACTGTGCCAATACAGTGACTGATTTTATTCATTTGGAACCTAAATTCCTAAGTTCAAATGAGTGCTTTTTGTTGGCTCAATGGTCTAATTATGACAAGAAATTGCTATAGAAATTTCAATTTTAACGTGAAATCAGAAATTGAGAAATAACTGTCCAAGAAAATGCAAGCAATTGAATTACAAAACTACTTTTATATTTGCCACGTAGTTCTTGCCAAATCTTCTTTAAAAGAAGTGGGCTTTCTAAGGTTCAATGATCACTGGTTTGATTGGTTATCTAGTATCTGTGTTCCTTTTATCATATAGTGTTTTGTATTTTGTGCTTAGATCTTAAAGATTGCTTTGCCATTGGTAGATAGCTCACTCAACGTATCCTGATTCTCCTCTGGGACCTGATGCATTCCGTGAATACGAATCCTTGCTTCTTCAAGATTATGAGGAGCTCATTAAGAAATCTGAGACAAAATCCAGGCTCTCAAAAGATGGTGACTTCCAAGAAATAACGAATTCTGAAATTGAGGGGTGGTCAGGCCTCACATCCAGAGAAGAGGAGGTTCCTGAACTTGGAGCTCCATCAAGTGGAAAAATATTTTATGGAGATGATCCTTATTGGGAAGATCCTGGGAAGATGTTGATTGCTTCAGTTCATCACTTCCCCATGATTTTTTGTCCTTTATCACCCAGAGTCTTTGTCTTGCCTTCAGAGGGGTCAGTTGCTGAAGCATACTTATCAACTGAACATGAGGATTCACTTAGTCTTGGATTGCCTCCCATAAGTTCTGGACTGCCACCTGATGGTGATGATGTTCTTCCTGGGGCACTTCTCACGGCACATTTTCTTTATCATTTTGCTGAGAAGGTCGTACATGCTTATAACTAGATTTTTTTTTTTCCTAATCATTGCCAGTTTCCTCATTTTGTTATATTTATTTCATTTGTTGTTTATTCTGATACCTTTATTCTTGTATATAAAGCTTCTGTAGAAATAATAATATTAAGATAAGGGTCGGATCTCATTCGAGGTGAGGAAACTCTGGGGTCTAGAGTCCACATGTTACATCTAAACTACCCTCTTATGTCTAAGTATATTTATATTCTTGCTTCATTTAATTTCCAGCTTACCCTTATTTCTAAAGCATTTCTTTCCTTGTGGACATGCTTTTGACTGTCAGCTGAGTATATGTCAGAGGCATATTTAAATTGGTCTAGACGAGTGGTCTGCTAGTGGAAATTCTTTTGTTTTCTTCCATTTGCTTATTGTAATTTTTCTGACTGTAGTGATGGATTTTCTTTTGTAAATTTTGTAGATGGACCTGAAAATGGAAATATATTCCCTTGGTGATTTATCAAAAACTGTGGGAAAGATAATGACAGACATGTCAAGTCTGTATGATGTAGGTCGCCGCAAACGCTCTGCCGGGCTTTTACTCATCGACCGCACACTTGATCTCCTAACTCCATGTTGTCATGGGGATTCACTTGTTGACCGAATGTTCTCATGCTTGCCCCGAAGGGAAAGAACATCATCTTATTCCAATGTGAAAGGCTTACAAACTCAATTCAAAATCGGTCCTTCTAGCTTACAGCGTGCTCCTCTTGATCTTCAGGTGCCACTTGCCAAAATATTAAGAGGGGGAGCTTCCGCAGTAAATAATTCTTCCCTTTCACAAAACATTGAAGCTTTTCTTTGTGGATGGGATACTAATAATACTGCTCCTAAAATTGTAGACTTGGTTAATTGCTGCAATAAAGTTCACGATGAGAAGTCTGCTTTTTCTGAGGTTCAGCTATTTAATGGTTCCTTGGTTTCCACTGAAACTTTTCGTGGAACACCATATGTGGAAGCTATATTAGATAGAAGAACAAAAGATGGGGCAGTATTGGTAAAGAAATGGCTTCAAGAAGCTCTGCGCAAGGAAAACATTACAGTTAATGTGAAAAACCGTCCTGGTTTTGACACTAAATCAGAGTTGAAACCCATGATTGAAGCATTAGCTAAAAGCCAATCATCCTTGATCAGAAACAAGGGAATTATTCAATTAGCTGCATCTGTGCTGGTTGCCCTCGAAGAATCACATTATGCCAGATGGGATGCCTTTATTAGTGCTGAGAAGATACTGAGTGCAAGTGCTGGAGACACAAGTCAGAGTCTTGCTGCTCAAATTGGAGATCTCATCCATAAGAGTATTTTGGCGACTTCAAGTGGAAAAAATAACAAGGAGTCCTCCCAGGCTTTACTTTCTTTTCAGGATTCTTTGTTCCTTATGATTGCTGGATATATATTGGCTGGTGAGAATTTTCCTACCTCAGGCTCTGGTGGTCCTTTTTCTTGGGAAGACGAGCATTTTTTGAAAGAAGCAGTTGTGGATGCAATCCTTGAAAATGCATCACTATCGAAGCACAAGTTTCTCCATGGTCTAAAAGAAGAGCTCGAGGCCAATTTCAATAGGAAAAAAATAGAAGAAACTGTAGAAGAATCACTGGATAAGATAGACATAGATGATTTTGATGATGATCAGTGGGGCAAATGGGGCGATGAAGAAGAGGACAATGATAAAAAGGATCATCAATATGATGACATGCAATTGAAATTGGAGTTGCGTGATAGGGTGGATGGCCTTTTCAGATTTTTTCACAAGCTATCCACTCTCAAAAGGCGAAACATACCATTGAGAGAAGGGAAGTTTGATTTGGAAGGTGATTCTGACTTGAATAAGAGTTTACTTTATAAGATTCTTAGAAGATTGTTGAGTAGAAGTGATGTACCTGGGTTGGAGTACCATTCCTCAGCTGTTGGGCGGCTTTTTAAAAGCGGCTTTGGAAGATTTGGTCTTGGACAGGCAAGTTTATTCTCCCTGTAACTGTTTCACGAATCACACTTTGGTGGAATTATAGGCTTAAACTTAAATTTCCGGGTTCTGCAGGCAAAACCGAGTCTTGCTGACCAAAATGTCATGGTGGTTTTTGTCATTGGGGGCATCAATGGCACTGAGGTAAGAATTTATTTGGGTTTCTCCACTTGAGTTTGTGGTCATCCTTTTCTTCTGTTTCTTTTTGAAGAGTTGAACTTCATTATTTCCTCTTCAAAATAGTTTTTTACACTCCTCAAAAGTCATTTGCTAGTTGCTCGGTATGCATTAAAGAAAAGATCCTGTGTATGTAAATCAGTACAATTCTTTTGAAAAGAAGTATAGCATCCTAATCACCTATGGTTCTTCATCTGTTGCAAGGTTCGCGAAGCTCGGGAAGCAATCTCTGAAAGTGGAAGGCCAGACATTGAGTTACTCATCGGCGGAACAACTCTTCTAACTCCTGACGATATGCTTGATTTATTAATGGGGGATGCTAGTTTTTTGTGATTCTGTAAAATCGTACTCTTGAACATCTTACAGAAGGACCAGACACAAAAAGAGGTCATTTGTCGTTCAATACCATATCATGTGTTTGTTCAGTGAAATTGGTATGTTTTCTCCTACCCTTTTTAAGATCTTTTCGCTTCCTACCATATGTGCATTTGTTCTTCTGTTCCACCATCAGAGTGCTGACCAGGAAAGCCTAAGACCTTGAGGTTTTTATATTTCAGTCTAGGAAAGGTCATTGACCAAATTTATCTCGTATATTTATTGATTGAATTTATCTGTAATTTTTTTTTTCTCTCTCTGCTACAAAGACTCATCCTTCTATAAATGAATTTTCGATGAAACCTTTTTTTTTTTTGAAAGAACTTTCAATAGAACTTATTCCTTCAGTGAATTGGAAAACAATTTTTTTGGAGCTAATTCTATATATATATATATATATATATATATACACACATATCCCTTTAATACAATTTTTTTACTTTATAGAAAAAGGGAATATTATTTTACAGTGGGGAATACATCCTGTTTAGTTAAATAGAAATGATCCATGTTTCTACTAGTAGTTTACTTGCAACATTTAAATGAACTAGAATCCATAATAAAATGGAAGAGTGTAGGGGTGAGTAAAATCAAACTGAACTTATAACTATTTTTGTTTTTCCGATTCAATTTGTTAGGTTTTTTTAAAAAATTTAGATTTATTCGCTTCGGTACTTGGACTGTAAAAACCGAATAAATCGAATTTTTATAACAATGTCGTTTTATGTTTTATGTAAAAAAAATAAAATATATAGAAGTTCGGTTTATTTATTTTATTACAATTCAGTCGGTTTAATTCGATTTTTTCTAATCGTTTCGATTATTTTAATATGAATTTCGATCTATTTTGTAAGTGCTGCAAAAAGTATATCTCATTGGCCCTATTGTGAAAGTGGATACCATTGACCACAAATTCAATTCTCAACTCAAAAAGCATATCTCAACAAAGAGCTATATCTTCATCTTCAGGCCACTATCTCTTTGCTTCGATATTTTTTTTTAAATAAATGCTTTTTTATTAACTTTTTACCTTATTTTCGAAATTATTATTTTTTCAAGTCTTTTCCAAATCAATTGGCTATACAATATTATTACAGAAATCAAACGAAGTGCTTGGGATGTAGGTCCCCAGCAAATAGAAAATTGCTATAATGATTCAAATCCAAGACGATATAATGCTACATCGATTAAAATTAAAGGTATCACTTTTGTACTTGGTGATAGGCCCATGGAATTTATTTATCTCAAAAAAAAAAAAAAATCCTTAAAATATATTCATATTATTTCTTCAAACTGCAAAGATAAAATCACTTAAGAGTTCTATTTTATAATCCGTAGCTAATAATATAATATTAACAAAAATTTTTAGAAATAGGAAGGTATGTAAGATTATTTAATTTAATTTAATATTATTTTATGGAAATTAATTTTGTGAAAGATCAAAATGCATTACCGAACTTAACCATGCGGACGTATCGGAAGGGTAAAGTTATTGAATAAGTTTACTCTGAACTTAATTTATAATAGATCACTAATTACAAATTCTTAAATATACGAAATAACTATATTTTATACATATAATAATTTATAAGATAAAAAATTTTTCAAGCCAGTTATACAGAAAGTTTAAAAAATTCAAAGCGTTGTTAAATAGGTCTGAAAATCAACTGAAGCCGAAGAGTTTATCTTTAATTTCAGTGGTTGACAAAGGAATTCATGCTTTCAAGATATTTCTCATAAACTCAAATAATGACTCTGGCTACAATTTATATACATATTTAATGATTCGAGTCTTTTTAAATAATAAAATTTATATAAAAGTTATTATTCTGAACAGTTATTAAAATAATGTAAAAATACTCTTTCAGTGATTGAAAATTATATTAAAATATCTTTATTCTTCTATACTTATAAAAGTATTTTAATATTATTTTTAATAATTATAAAAGTATTTTTACTTTAAAAATAACGTAAAAAACAAAATAAAATTCTGAAATAAATATTAAAAGAAAAATAGTACATTTTTCCGACTAAATATAAGGCCGAAGTAGTTCTAACCTCAATTTCTATTAAATTCTTTGCATTTCTAAATTTCATTTTAAATTTTTTTTTTATTTTCTAGTTTGATTTCCCTCAAAATTTTAACTTCCTTGTGTGTGTATATATATACACATATTTTGACTCTCACCGATACTCATTCTGAATGTTCCTGCCTTCCATCATATCATAGAAATGATTAAAAAGTCGCTTTGCCTTCTATGTAGTATGTTCGACGCAAATTCGAATTAATCGGATTAATATATTTCGAATATTGGATGAATTATACAAATAAAAAAGAAATAAAAAAACGTGTGTAGAGAGAGATAGAGAGGTCCCCCTCTCCACCGTATTCTGAGTTTTTTATTAGAAAAGCTACTTAATCTGAACAAAAGAACTTTATATTTTTGGAACAGTTAGTCACATGATATGTGATAGTGGAGAAAAGCATCCCATTCGTAACGCACTCAACTGGCTTTCTTTCTCCTTTAAAACAGGCAAAGTTTGGATTGGAAGTGATATCCATGGAAATGAATAATGGGGTTGATGAAGAGAGTAAAGGAGGAGAAAGTGCAGCCAACAGCAGATTACAGATATTACTATTGATATTAGATAAATCAAAGCCATACATTTTATGCATATTCAGCAATCTATGCTATGCAGGATTCAACATCCTCTCTAAGGTCACTCTCGATCATGGCATGAGCCTCTATGTTCTTGTCGCCTATGGACATGCTTTCGCTACTGTTACAACTTTTCTTCTAGCTTTCCTCTTCGAAAGGTTATTCGTATTTTCTTTTTTTCTCTCTCTTTTTTTAATACACCTTCGATAAATAAAAATTTATCATTTAAACCGAAATACTAATATGCCGTCACAAATTTTCTTATAATTTGTGTATCTTTTCAATATTTATATGTGATTAGTATCATTAAATTAAAGTATATATACTCGTTAATTCGATGTTTTTAATTATGAAATAATTATTTTGTGTAGGAAAAATGAAGCTAGAATCAGTTTAAGACTTTGTGGAGATGTATTCTTCTTGGGTCTTTTTGGGTGAGTAATATTGTAAATAAAAAAACTGCAGCAGCTTTATATATATATATATATATATATATATATATATATATATTCTAATTTATATATATTCAGCACTTTGCTACGGACGATGTATTATGCTGGAATGGATAACACTTCGCCAACTTTTGCATCTGCCATGGGGAACTTGACGCCTGCAATTACTTTTCTTTCGGCAATTTTGTGCAGGTAAAAAAAGAAATTAAATAAAAACAGAAAATTAGAAATAATTGTGAAATTATTTATTATTCAAGTAAAATAAACTTAAAATTTGTTAATTGTTTGATTTGTTTATTAATTAGTTTTTATATTACAATAATGTTTATTGTGAAAAATTCAGGATGGAAAATCTGAAAATCAAGGAGCAGAGTGGCCAAGCAAAGATTGGAGGAACCTTAATTTCATTTGGTGGTGCCACTGTTATGACTTTATATAAGGGAATTAATTTATTTTCTCTAAGAAATTCACATAATCATCATCAGATAGTGCATTCCAACTCTAAAGTTTTCCCAGATCAAGACTGGATTAAGGGCTCATTATTTCTTTTCCTCAGTACTCTCTCAACAGCTGCATTCTACATTTTACAGGTAATTAATTTGAGTACAATTAATTAAAAAAGGAAAAGATACTGTTTTGCTACTGATGTTTGTCTTGAAACTCTATTTTATCTAACATATTATTTTTACAGTAAAAATGCTCTCATATTTATTAAAAATAATATTAAAATATCATTGTAAGTGTTAGAGAATAAAAAATATTTTTTAATATAATTTTTGATAATCGTAGGATATTTTTGTACTGTTTTGAATAATTTTATGGATCATTTTAAATAAACATAAATGTATTTTTATTTCAAAAATAACTCAAATGATAAAATAGAATTTCGACATAAACATAAACAGCATTGAAAGAATTTTATATTTTTATTAGAGATGTGCTGCTGAAACTCGAATTCGAATAAATATTTTTAATGGTAGCGGTAAAAAATTTGAAATTTGATTTTTAGGTAAATATTATTATATTGAATGCAGGCAAAAACAATTAAGAAGTATCCAGCACCAATATCTCTTACAGCATTAAGTTGCTTAGCAGGAACAGTGATTTCAACTCTTACGGCTGCTATTTTCGACCATAAAGCTTCTGCTTGGAGATTGTCCTGGAATGTTTCTCTTGTTGCTGTTGTTTACAGCGTATGTTCTTCATTATTTTCTATTCTTTTATTATTAATTTCTTGCATAGTCTAAAAGAAAATATTATAAAACAAAAATACTTATTCAGATCGGATTAAATCGATCGATAATAAATTATCATATAGATAAACTAGCCACTCCTTCATTTCTTTTCAAGCATTGATTTTCGAGTTTTTTTTTCATTTTCAGAATTTAAAATAACGTCTATTTATTTTTTTTTTCTGTTATTGTTTTCATATTTCGAATGCATTTACATATTTTTTGTCACCGTTTTTATGTTAATTAATAAAAAATAATTAGATTAATGTAGAATAGATGGAGTATTATTATAATTCTCTTTTTGCAGGGCGTTGTGATATTTGGAATTACAGTATACTTACAAACGTTGGCAATAAGAATAAAGGGTCCAGTTTTCGTGACGGCTTTTAAACCTTTAGCGACGACAACGGTAGCTTTCATGGGAGTGCTTATTCTAGGAGAGCCCTTGCACTTAGGAAGGTACATATACATATATATTTTTTTTAATTTTTCTAATTTTCTTATAAGAAAAAAATGGTTTATAGTGAATGTTATATTGGATCCAAAATATTAAATTAAAGAATAGAAAATGCAAAAAAAAAAGAAGATTTATGTAATTTGTCGTAATAATTTTGGTTGCCTTTCAGTGTGTTGGGGGCTATAGTGATAATCGTTGGATTATATGCACTTCTGTGGGGAAAAGAAGAAGAGAGAGAGAATAAATTGTCACAGCATACGACACCGAATCACACTATAGAGACGAAGCCAGATCAAGTCTAGTGTTACCATAAATTTGTATTTTTATGAATATTATTATTAGTGGAGTTTATAGTCAATAGTTTAAATTAATACAGATTAATTAATTTAATGATGGTAAACTTTTCTAATTTTGATTAAATAAATAATTTTAAGCTTGATTGAATGTGGTTAAAAAAGATATGGATTTAATTTGTTTTAAGAATTGAATTAATAGAATTATTTTTAAAAAAACAATTGAATGAATCGAATTTGATAAAGATAATTAAAACGAAACTAATCTAAATCGACTGAACTTTTTTAAAAGCTAAACTAAATGAATTAAAATTTTTATATATTTTATCTTTTTATTTATAAAAATATAAAAAAATACATCATTTTCAAAATTCAAAATAAAATTATTTTAAAAATTTATCGGTTTAATTTTTAATTTTACCGCTAAAAATAAAATTTAATTTTTTTAATCAAATTGAATAAAGCGAAATAACTCACATTTCAATTCTATTCATGGCAAAAGCTCTTTTTTCCTTGGAATATCACAATTAAATAATTCTAGTTATACTTATTTTAATTGAGTATTGAAGTTGATTTCAAAACTGTGTGGTTATAGTTAATTTATTCATTTGAAGCGCAATAAATAATGATATTAATTATAAGTGATAGTGGATATAATTAATATTTTTTTTCCCATAGTAGCTTCTTAATCATAACCCACTTATAAGTTGGTTTAACTCCACAAGGATGCAAGAAAAATGGAGTTAGAGAAAAAGCACTTACTCAAATTTTATCATTTGAAAGGACTCCTCTTTCTCTAATATATATTATCTATGTTTTTTTTTTCATTTCAAAAAAAAATTATTGATCGCTCTTTACATTTGCCTCGAAATTTAATTTTTCACTTCAACTTATTTTTAGAATCAAAATGCCATGTACTTATTCATACAATATTAAATTTTACTACAATTTTTAATAATTGTACAATAATTATAGAGAAATTTTAACATTATTTTAAATAATTATAGGAGCAATTTTACTCTAAAAATAACTTGAAAAACAAAATAGAGCTCTCAAACAAACATTACAAGCAAAATAGTATATTTTCCTTTGATTTTAAAATGATTTGATAATTGAATTTAATTTTGATTCTTTTATATAATTTTGAGATATAATTTGGAATCTTATGACTTTTTCTTTTTCAAAAACCAAACTATTTAGTTATATGTCAGTTATATAGAATTCATCAAATACAAAATTTTTTTTAAGAAATAATGGCATGATATTTTTTTTATAAATATTGAACTTAATTTTTCATGAGTTTTAGCATTTAATGAGTTTTATATAACCGTTACGTTGGCAAATTACTTTGAAAAAAATGTTGATATAACATATTGCGCACGCACACACGCGTGCGCATATAAATATATCTATTGTGAATATTTGGTAGATTTTATGTGAACATAGGTCAAAGTATTTGTTCTTGGATAAAAAAAAAATACTGTATAGTTCTGATTATTGTGAAATGGTAATTCGGAGTTTCAATTATTAAAAAAAAAGTATTGTTATTCTCCGTGCAAAGGTTTAATATAATTATCTCAATAATTTTTGAATAAACTCCATATTTATGGCTTTTCTTTTTCTAATTCATTTCAGAATCATCTAACTGAAATTGAAACTCGGATCTCATATATAGTCTTGATTTTATTTTTACTTCTTAGGTATCTTATGAAATCTATTGCCTGCCGTTACTGAATTAATAATTTCTGTTTTTTATCAAAAAGAAAAGAATTTCAAAAAGTTGAGTTTTTAATTATAAATATAAT
>CANXYI011722449.1:0-13002 GCA_948208565.1 Hura crepitans
ATGGGGTTCTAAATGTTCTTAGAACCCTTGGTTGGCAGAGATTTTCATCGAGATTTACAGGCTCTTAGGGCTCTTTGGGATAGATGGATAGATACCATACACACATTTGACCTGTAATTTAAAGAGATAGTCAAAACACCCTTCGATTGTGCTTTTATTGTTAGAGTACCATGCACTGGGCGAGCTATTGCTTTTGATGCTTACTACCGCTACGCCTTACATTGACTATAAGAGGTCAGAGAGCTATTAGGTTTTATACCTCAGGATCATTTTAAGAGTATCCACTACACAAACTTGTATGAGAGGTGGATAGATGTAACTCCATAGAGTCAACCTAAGGTTGATTAGTATGTGCACTACTTCCTCATATGCTTGTTGGGAAACACATTATTTGCCAATGCCAATGGTAATATGAGTTAAAGTTTTCTTCCTATATGGAGCAAGTTAATAATATTGGCTCCTAGAACCAAATTTGGTCCTCTCTTTACTGGGTTTTAAGAAGCTTTGATATGGTTGTTTGCACTAAGGAAAGCCATCGATTCATGCAGGGCTTTGTGTGAGCTGTTCTGATAAGTATTTTATTTCCATCATTTTTTTGCTTCTTATGGTCTTTTACAATTTTAACCTTGTGCCTTTGTATTTCATAGATTTGGGCATATGAGCTGTATTTACTACCTCACCCTATGAGTTAGACATCCCTTGTTGATACCTAATGATCGATAGATGGGTTCGACCATCTTTGAGGCCTTGGAATACATCTTCTCTAATATAGCATCATCAGTATCTTAGTTCTAAAGCTTTGTCCAATGTGACTATTCCCTACACATGAAAGTTTATTATTTGTAATTTAGGTGATTATAAACACTTACCTCAATAGATTAACTTGGCATCATTGGTCTTCTTGCCTAAAGAGATCCTAGACTTTTTATGTTATGCTTGAGAATTATCTTCTCGTAGGATATTACTGACCACCCAAGATACTTACTCATGGTTTTTGAGGGAGAGAGTAATAGGTTGACACATAGCTCCTGATGCATGTTACATTCCTCAGAGTCCTCCTAACTTGATGCTACTCAAGATTTATATCGATGATTTAGAATTTGTGTGAGGTATGACTATGACACCTACTACCAGATTCTTAAAGGAATCAGATAAGTGGTTCACTTCCCATTTGGTCACGCATTCCAAAATTTCCTCAAGGTTCATTCATTTAACACTTATGGAAAATTTATTAATTAAACATATATAGCTTAATTTGTCTGTCTAACCTTGAACCCATGTTATAAAGGGTATATTTCTTCTAAAAAATCATTAGATAGGCCATTTTACAATTTATAGAAATTTGGGTAGCACAACGGCTATCCGAGTGACATCTTAAAAATTCTTCACTAGTAAAAAACACTTCTAGCAGTCATATTTTCAATTCAATCACTCCTAGACCTTTCTAGTCCTCCTAGTATTAATTTCACATAGGTCATGAGGCCTATAATAGAATGATCAGGACAAAATCTAAATCATTCAGATATCACACAATTTAAATATTCATAGCATAAAGGCCTATTTACTTGTATTCTATTTTACTTAAATTTATAGACTTCAATAACTTCTTAGCATGCTAGACACATAACCTAAAGCCTTTACATGAGTGCCTATTATTTTCATCAATACTAAAAAATTTAGATCTTTACTGTCTCCGCTGCTACACTGCATGTGCTTCGAGGCTTGACCGCTATCCTTGCTTACCTGTGCACCAAAACACTAGTACGCTGAGTATAAAACTCAATGGTGAATTTAATATATTAAAAATATGTCTTATGCAAGCACACAGATGCTTTAATGCGCTACAACATAGGATTTAAGTGTATAAAAACCAATTTAAAATACAATACTCATTTCGCTTACATATATTCCATCAGCCAGGCAATTACAGTTATGCCATTGTGATAATTTCATTTAGTTTATTTTAATCAATCAATTATTCCCAGGTGCATTACTAAAATTATTAAATGGGCCCAACTAGGTAGACTACACTTAAAGACACTTGGCTAAGAGGGAACTAAAAAATGTGTAATGGCCTACATTTTGGACCCTAACCGTTGCACTAGCCTAATATAGCCATAGGGATCAGTTCTTAGCAACCTCCCAAAGGGAAAAAATAATAAGTAACCGTGAATAGGAATCAGTCTGTAGACCTCCCAATGGCAACTAATCATGTCCAAATAGCCATAGCGATTAGTTTATAGGAACCTCCTAAAGGGCAAAAATAATAAGTAATTGTGCATAGGGATTAGTTCGTAAACCTCACAATGGCAACTGATCATGTCCAATAATTCATCAGGGTCTGCCCAGCAGACTAGTGCAGTGGCTCAATTATGAACCTCAGCTGTTGCACTAACCCAGCTTTATAAACAGATAGTCTAGCAGCTGCTAATCCCTAAGTTGACCGATCAACCCATCCGATTAGTGTCTAACTAATGGGTTCTCTAACTTTATTTTACATTCATTTATTTACTAATCATCATTTTATAATATTTAATAATGTTTAACAGTCATTTACAAATTTATTTCGATAGTTGAAATTTGACCTAGACAATTACACGTCATTTTTTGTCCTACCGGACAACTACGAGTCTGTTTTCTGAGCCCAATTTATGTTCATCCTATAGACATCATTAAGTTCATTTTATTTCATTAATTCTAAGTCCAATATGGGTGTGTCATAGACCATATTCATATCAAGTCCCAAGTGGTCCTTTTATAGGACAATTACGAGTACAATACATTGTTATAGGCCCGTAGCCACTGATTTCTAAGCATCTTCCCATACCCCTTTTTATGCCAAAACAATTGGCCATTGTAGGCTCAAGTTTATGTCATCTCATATTTTCACATTGGCCTCAAAAGTGGCCTTAAATTTCTTTTAAACTTAAGTGCACAAAAGGTTTACAATATAGGCACCATTTCATTCCATTATAGATCACTTTTTAGGCTAATTTTTCCATACTCTTTTTAAGACATTTACAAGACATTTTCTTCTTACTTAATTAGGGCCACTATTTTCTTATGCATTATTTAATCTTTAGCATGCCATGTTACTCACATGTGGGGATTTTCATGCCAATTTTGTGATATACAATTAATGTCTTTCAACCATACCATTCTCATATGTTCATATTAGACTATATTATATATATTATGTCTATATCCACATGCAAACCTCTCAGCCGAACATGTTTTATAACCAATGATATACATGCCATTACCCCTTCTCACATCTCTTTGCCACGTCCAATACATGGCCATAAGCACATGTTTCCCCCTATATACCTATACATTATTCATCCATTCCTATGACGTACACACACCTAAACTATAAGCATATACCAAGACGTCAAACCTAAGGTTATTTACACACTACACCTCTTGATTTTTTTTGAAGCATCACCATATATACATAATTTTTCACAATTGCACACATTAGTCATCAACTCATCATGTTATCAGCATAATATCAACCTCATACCAACATTTCCCATACCTAATTATCAAGTATACACACCCAACTTTCATAAGGCACACTTCTAATATATTAAATTCACTTACCTTTAACAATTTGAGTGGCCTTCCACATTTCAGCCCCTCCTAATTCCTTGTAGAGCTCTACCTCTTGTTGGAGCCTTCACCATTTGCCACCCAACTTAGACTCCCCTTAAAATATTTTTTATAAGCTCCCAATTAGAATTCTAAAAATACAATAAATCTTAAGAGGAATAGAGCTGCTAGAAGCTAACATATGAGAAAAGGAATTGCTTACACAATGAATTTTCCTTATGCCACCTTAAGTATTCTCAAGCGAAGAGGGATTTCCTTCAACCTTTATAAGAAGCTATAATCACCAATTACTTTATGGACCAATCTTTGCACATTTATGGGGATTTTGAGTGGGATTTAGCTGAAGAATTGTGAAGGAAATTGATCCCAAAGTGAAGGTGCTTTTCTAGAACTAACATGGACAACAAAAGTTGGTAAAATAAAGAAAAGAAAATGGTGGTGGGTAGAGGTGGGGGCTAAGTGGCACTTAGGTGAAGATGGCTACCTATTTAAGGTGCTAGTGAGAGTGCTAGGGTGCCTCGGGTCATATCACATGGCACACGAGCGCCCCGAAACTCTATTTTTCAAAAAATTAAAGCTGAAACTTCGAAGAATTTTTAAAAATCACTTGGACATAAAAAATTATGTCATTTATTCCTAAAATCCTCAATTAGGTCTAATTAGAGGCTCTTAGAATTTTGTAGCAAAAGTTTTTTAAGAAGTAGGTGAACTAAATTCTCAGGAATCTTAATTTTTCAGTAGAATTTTGAGAAATTTTAAAATTTCACTCGGACCTCTAAAAATTATCATGTTTATTTTAAAAATCCTCAAATAGTCTTATTTAAGGGTACACAAAATTTCACAACTAAATTCCATCGGGAGATAGGCTAGCAAAATTCTTAGAAAATCACGGTTTTGCCAAAAATTTTGAAAAATCCTTAAATGACCTCAAAAAATTAAAATTCCTTCTCCAATGGCCTAATTACAATTTTTAACCTTTAGGGCATGCTATTTTTAGGTTTGTCCAGCTTATCTCGGGTCATTCCTAGCCCGACTCAATTTAGGCCTACGCCTTACTAGTTTACGGCCCAAAATAATTTATTGGTTCTACTAAATTTTTAATTTTGGTCATTTTCACCCTTTTCAAGCCTCTTAAAGTTTAATGGCCAGTACATCCTACGTCGGGCCTTATGAAGGTGACCCAGCACTTCAGGCACACTTTTCGAGCTTCGAGGTACTATTCACAAAGCCTCGGCTTACGGGCGTTATAGTTTTTCCCCTCTTAAGAAATTTTATCCCTAAAATTACTTGGTGTAATTAGATATAGGTATTGAGCTTTCATTTGCTCTTTGGGTTCCTATGAACCCTTAGGTGTCACTTTTTTATGCAGTCTGTCTATTTAAAGGTGAAATATTGCACTGAAAGTCAATTTATTTAACACCATCAAAATAGTATTCCTTTTATTTTTGGTTATAGGCAATCTTACTATAAACCTATTATGCCCTTTTCTTGCTTCCATCTGATATTGATATAAGGTGCAGTAATATGGAGGGAATCTAATATTCGGGTCTGACCTGTTAACAGGTTAGACATCTAGTCATGTACCTTGCTACATCTTCTATTTATATTTGCCGTTAATATGTGGCTTCAAGTCTAAATATCTCCTTATATTACTTGAGTGCATAGTATAAGAAGCTTTGTATGCCTCTGTCATATCCACAATCTTAAGTCATCTAGACTAGATATTTACAATCTACCATAGTAGTACAGATATCCACCTTTGCTTTGTTTAAATCTAACAATCTTCCCCTTTTAGGGCTCAAGTAGTAGATTATTTTTTCTTCTCTCATGGTGCTCTATCATTACACCACTTAGTCACTACTCCTTTTTATATAGCCCCCGTAGGGTCTCTACTTTATCTCTCCTAGTCTTTTCTTATCTAACCATTTCTAGTGACACTATTTCTTTCTCTTACTACTTATTCTCTTTATTTAACTCCCGTCAAGTCCCTTCATAGTTGGGCTATCAACACGCCATGCTTAATTGTGTGAGGTGTATGCAATGATAGAAAAATGTTATGCAACGGATGGTGAAATGATATCAATGCCAATATGCAATTCATGTCAAAAAATAATGCCCTGGCCTGGTAATGGATGCAATCAAAGAAGGAAAATAGCCCTCATCTTCAGAGACTTCGATAGTCATCTTTATGACCTCAATGTGCTTATATCTCTCTTACTATATTCACTTATGCTAATCTCACCAAATCTCTTAAATGCCCCTCATTTCACTTTTTAATTATACAACATTAATATTCTCTACTATCCTTTAAAGTACATGTCTTTTATAGTTAGGTCTCCCTTTATTAGCAATGTTTATCTAAACCCTATACTTATCTCTCTACCAAGGCCTATAACACTTTGTTCATCAAGTTCATATAGACTACTGAGGTATTAGTGAGCTCGAATGGCATTACAAAAACTCATAATGCCTATGTTAGATTTTGAAAGTAGTTTTAGGGATGTCAACCTTCTTACTCCTCAGTTAGTAGTATCCCAATCTCAGATTACTTGGGAAAAAATATACCAGCACCTCAAGCTGATCACAGAGATCATAAATTCCTAGTAAAGGGGTTTAGTTTTATAGTTACGTTGTTCAGTCATCTATACTTAATATTTAGCCGTGATGGTTTGTCTCTTTTCTTTACAAATAACATGGGGCTCCCTAAAGTGATACCCTGAGTCTAACAAACCCTTATCTACCATTTCTTACAACTGGACTTTTAATCCTCTCAATTCTATAGGTGCCATTCCATAGGGAATCATAGGTGCAGAAGAAATATCAAAACACACTTCAACTCTCAAGCTGAGTTTTTCTTTGAGGAGACAATCTTAACAATTTCCTAGAAAACACATATGGAATTTTAGACATAATTAGAGTCTATCCAAGATGGGGGGTAGAAGTTTTGATGTCAAAGGTATGTATTAGACAAACTTCTCAAGCTTTATAGATGAGTTCTCTTTACATATCAACTGAGATGAGATTATTCAAAAAGCTTTTCTCAGTCACAACTGTCACTTCCTATCCCTTTACAATTTAGGGGGTTATATTTTCGGAGTTATAATTAACTATCACTTATTATCAATATAGCTCATCCATCCTGTAAGTAACATCAAATTCAGAGAAGAGTATTCTAATAAGGTTAACAGAAATAATCACATATAGTTAATTAATTAACAAGGTATATACCCTCGATGTACAACCACCTCGATGTATAGCCACATTCTAGTCAATAGAATTTCTAACTTACATGTTTAACCTTACCCATTTAGGTTTTAGTCCCTTACCATGTGTTAGTATAATACAAGCATAAAAATGTGTAAATTTCTAATCTATTTATGCCAAAACTAAAACACCAATTAAATACAACATACCAAAAATAGCCTCTAAAGCATCTTCTTCTTTGTGAGCCTCATTAGCTTTTTGTCTAATTGAAGTATGGCTTCTAACCCTACCTCAGACCTAGTCAGGAGGCTATTGTTAAGTGAGTCTCCTTTGGCCTGTCCCTACACCCCATTCTATGGTGCTGCTGTGGATGCCTATGTATGGACACCCTCTGCCAGTCCCTAGGGACACTCTCATTTGTAGCGGTCTCTAAACTTATAACTAAAACATCTCCTATTTCTTACCTACCAACACTGACCCTAATGTCTTTTGGTATAAGTGTCACAACCTAGGGGTGTCTTTCTAATAGTTGTTGATGTCTAGACATTGATAGCCCTTCCTATCTACCTCTGAGGTCAATTTCTCCTAAAATGGTTTCTAGCCCCACAGAGGAAGTATTCTATTACCCTGGTCTATCTGTACTATCCTCAATGCCTTCTAAAATAGGTGCCCCAGGTTAAGGGCACTTTTCCAGTCACTGTTGCTATAACCTTAGGGCTAGTGGAGAGGGTCTGTGTGTTCGATGCCCTAGTTGGATCTAGGCCTCTTTTGGCCTTTTTCCTAGCATTAGGTCTTGAAATAGTTCAGCTTATTATATACTATCTCTCCTCCTGGGAGGGTTCACTTCTTTCTTGCATTTCTTACCCCATAACACAAGCAGCTGACACCAGAATTGTCGCACATCTCAGCAACTCTACAATCTACGGTAATAGTACCGATGATATTTGACTTAGTTGCTGTAGCTGTGCTTGAGGGTGTGACTGACGTATAACATCACTAGACTCAATTGCTTCTTGTATAGTGTTAGGGGCATAACCTACTACTTCCCTTCTCTGTTCTGGTAGGGTCTGCTCACTCACCCTGATTACTAAAAAAGAAATAATCACCTATCAGCCTCATTGTAGTGTCGCAGTGTAAGGAAATCAATGCTAAACATAAGCACTCATATAAAATACCTAGAAATAAGAAACCTATGCTTTGATACCACTAAATGTAACACCCCCTACTAGATTCTTAAAGGAATCTGATAAGTGGTGTAGTTCCTAATTGGTCACCCATCCTAAAATTTCCCTAGGGTTTATTCATTTAAAACTTATAGAAAATTTAGTAATTAATCATATATGACTAATTCATCTATCTAACCTTGAGTCCATGTTATAAAAGGTATATTTGTTCCAGAAAATCATTAGATAGGCCATTTTACAACTTATAGAAATTCGGGCAGCACAACGGCTACCCGAGTGACATCCTAAAAATTTTTCCACCTATAAAATAAAAAATTTTAGCAGTCATATTTTTAATTCTATCACTCCTGGGCCTTTCTGGTCCTCCTAGTATTAGCATCACATAAGGCCTTAGGCCCACATTAGCACAATCATAACAAAGTTTAAATCTATCTAGATATTGCACAACTTAAATATTCTGTTTTACTTAATTTTACAATCTTCAACAGCTTCTAAATATGCTAGACATAAAACCTACAACTTTTACATGATTGCCTACTATTTTTATCAATACACAAAAATTTAGATCTTTACTATCTCCATTGCTACACTGCACGTACTACGAGGTTTAACTGCTATCCATTCTTGCCTGCACACCAAAATATTGGTACGCTAAGTATAAAACTCAGTGGTGAATTTGATATATTAAAAACATGTCTTATGTAGGCACACAGATGCTTTAATACACTAACAACATAGGATTTAAGTGTATAAAAACCAATTTAAAATACAATACTCATTTCACTTACATACATTCCATCAACCAGGTAATTATAGTTATGCAATTGTAATAATTTCATTTAGTTTATTTCAATCAATCAATTATTCCTAGGTGTATTATTTAAATTATTAAATAGACCCAACTAGGTAGACTACGCTTATAGACATTAGACCAAGAGGGAATTGAAAAATATGTAGTGGCCCACATTTTAGAACCTGACCGCTGCACCAGCCTGATATAACCATAGGGATTAGTTCATAGGAACCTCCCAAAGGGCAAAAATAATAAGTAACTGTGCATAGGGATCAGTCCTTAGACCACCCAATGACAACTAATCATGTCTAAATAGCCATAGGGATCAGTTTATAGGAACCTCCCAAAGGGCAAAAATAATGAGTAACCATGCATAAGGATCAGTTCATAGACCTTTCAATGGCAACTGATCATGTCTAATAATTCATTAGGGTTTACCCAACAAACTAGTGCAATCGCTCAATTATGAACCTCGGCTGCTGCACCAGCCCAGTTTTATAAATAGACAATCTTACAGCTGCTAATCCTGAGTTGATCGGTCAACCCATCTAGTAGGTGTCTAACTAATGACTCATCTCACTTTATTTTACATTCATTTATTTATTGACCATTATTTTATAATATTTAACAGTCAGTTACGAATTTATTTCGATAGTTGAAATTTGAATTAGATAGTTATAGGTCATTTTTGGTCCTACCAGACAACTACGAGTTTATTTTCTGAGCCTAATTTAAGTTCATCTTATAGACATCATTAAGTCCATTTTATTTCATTAATTTTAAGTCTAATTATAGGTGTGTCATAGACCATATTCATATCAAGTCCTAAGTGGTCATTTTATAGGACAGTTATAGGTCAGTTACAAGTATAATACATTGTTATAGGACCATAGCCACTAATTTCTAGGCATCTTCCTATACCCCTTTTTATGCTAAAACAATTGGCCATTGTAGGCTCAAGTTTATGTCATCTCATATTTTCACATTGGCCTCAAAAGTGGCCTCAAATTTCTTTTAAACTTAAGTGCACAAAAGGTTTACGTATCGGCACTATTTATGCCATTATAGATCACTTTTTAGGCTAATTTTTTCATGCTCTTTTTAAGACATTTACAAGACATCTTCTTACTTAATTAGGGCCACTATTTTCTTATGCATTGTTTAATGTTTAGCATGTAATGTTACCCACATGTGGGGATTATCATGCCAATTTCGTGATATACAATTAATGTCTTTCAACCATACCATTCTTATATATTCATATTAGACTATATTATATATATTATGTCTATGTCCACATGTAAACCTCTCAGTCAAACATGTTTTATGACCAATGATATACATTTTCCTTAAGTTATCACACCTCTATGACATATATTATTATTCTATCTCATGACTACATGTAACTACTTAGGAGCCATACATTACAAGGCATTACACCTATATGTCTTGGCCATATGTATCATACACACAAGCATGCATTATTTCATGAAGTTCATTACCTAGGCATACATTCCCATGCCACACCTAATTGCTATCATGATCCATCCACCACATACACCACCATACATGCCCTAAATCCCACTCATACCCCTCAGCCACACCTTGTAAGAGTAGGATATATGCCTTTATTCACAAGTAACTACACCTTAATATTCATTGATCACATATATGCCCACTTATTATGTCGCTCTACCATGCCAAGCACTTTCCTTCCTACACACATTCACTACTATTTTATTCATAACATATTAATCCAATAACCTTACGAATCTCACATACCCATGCAATACTACTTGCCTTCCAAACTAAGATACCTAATTAGTACCTCTTGGCCATGCTCATTTTATAACTAGATACATGCTTTTTTTTCATTAAGTCACCATAAACATATGTCATGCACTATCATTCTAGCAAAAGGACACATTTATATATCCCATATCATGTATTACATGCCATTACCCCCTCTTATATCTCTTTGCCATGTCTAATACATGGCCATAACCACATGTTTCCCCCTATATACCTATATATTATTCATCCATTCCCATGACGTACACACACCTAAACTCTAAGCATATACTGAGACATCAAACCTAAGGTTATTTACTCACCACACCTCTTAATTTTTTTAAAGCATCACGTATATACATAATTTTCCACAATTGCACACATTAGTCATCAACTTATCATGTCATCAGCATAATATCAACCCCATACCAATATTTCCCATACCCAGTTATCAAGCATACACACCTAACTTTCATAAGGCACACTTTTAATATATTAAATTCACTTACCTTTAACAATTTGAGTGGCCTTCCATACTTCAGCCCCTTCTAATTCCTTGTAAAGCTTTACCTTTTGTTAGAGCCTTTACCATTTACCACCCAACTTAGACTCCCCTTAAATTTTTTTTTATAAGCTCCCAATTAGAATTCTAAAAATGCAATAAATCTTAAGAGGAAGAGAGCTACTAGAAACCAATATAAAAGAAAAGGAATTACTTACACAATGAATTTTCCTTACGCCACCTGAAGTACTCTCAAGCCAAAAGGGATTTCCTTTCAACCTTTATAAGAAGCTATAATGGCCAATTACTTCATGAACTAATCTTTGCACATCTATAGGGATTTTGAGTGAGATTTAGCTAAAGAATTATGAAGTAAATTAATCCCAAAGAGAAGGTTTTTTTTTTTGAAACTAAAGTGGGTAGCAAAAGTTGGTAAAATAATGAAAAGAAAATGTAGGTGCATGGAAGTGGGGGTTAGATGGCACTCAGGTGAAGCTAGCCACCTATCCAAGGTGCTGGGGTGCCTTGAGTCTCGTCACGTGGCACTTGAGTGCCCCAAAACTCAATTTTTTTTGGAAAATTAGAGCTAAAATTTCAGGGAATTTTTAAAAATCACTTGGATATCAAAAAATTATATCATTTGTTCTTAAAATCCTCAATTAGGCTCAATTAGAGGCTCGTTAAATTTTGTGATAAAATTCCTTTGGGAAGTAGGTGAACTATATTCTTGGGAATCTCGATTTTTTAATAGAATTTCAGGAAATTTTAAAATTTCACCCAAACCTCCAAAAATCATCACATTTATTTTAAAAATCCTCAAATGGCCTCATTTAGGGGCACACAAAATTTCATGACCTAATTCCTTCAGGAGATAGGCTAACAAAATAAACGACCTCAAAAAATTAGAATTCTTTCTTTAATGGCCTAATTACAACTTTTAAACTTCAGGGTATGATATTTTTAGGTCTGTTTGGCTTATCGTAGGTTATTCTGGGCTTGACTCAACTTGAGCCTACAACCTATTAGATTATGGCCCGAAATAATTTATTGGCTCTACTAAATTTTTAATTTCGATCATTTTCACCCTTTTTAAGTCTTTTAAAGTTTAATGGCTAGTACATCTCCCTCGGGCCTCGTGAAGGTGACCCAGCACTTTGGGCACACATTTTAAGCTTTGGGTGTACTATTCATAGAGCCTCAGCTTACGGGCATTACAAACCCATTTTTCGCTCAAGTTAAGGGAATTGCTAACATATCAATTACTCATAAACCTTGTACCTTCGAGTATTAGCAAATAATGAACTAATCAATCACTTTACCCTTGATCGTAAAGACCTATTATGTAACGCCCTTACCTAATCCATTACAAAATTTGAGTAAGGTGGTGTTACATGGTGTGCATAAAGTACTTGAAAACTTGAACCATAAAACTTCTTTAAACTTAATCATACTATACTTGTTGTTCGGGCTATTATGCTTGAGAAAATCTAGCAGCATAATGGCTATATCGGGAGCACTACCAAAAATTCCCTATATTAAAAGCATTTCTATTACTCATAATTAACCTATACTACAAATCTAAACTCTTGTTTCAAATATTTGTCTTAACATTATACCAGATACTCACCAATTGATAGCTCAACTATCATTAAATAAATTAAACTCAAAATTTGCATAATAATAAACATTAAAGCTTAAGTTTATGTACAGACAATTTTTGATAACTTCAAAAAGAATATTTAGTTTACAGTTATCCATATAGAGGTTACAAATAAAGTATTCTGTCAAAACATGCATAAACCAAAGAATCCAAAAATAGACCCAAAAAGAACTGCTGTGTAACAAGCCAAAATTTTTTCTATTAAAAATTTAATTTTATGGGTTAATAAAGAATATGCCAATTATATTCAAAGGCT
>CANXYI011722722.1:0-12185 GCA_948208565.1 Hura crepitans
CTGTAGAGTTCAATTTAATTATTTTATAAAATATTTTAATTTTTATGCACATATAATCTATATTAAAATCATATTTTAATTCATTATATATTAGATTAAATCATTCTAAGATCAATTTAATCGAATTATGAACACAAATTAAAAATAGTTATCAGCAATATGCGTATAGACCCTTTATACGTATAGGAGAATTTCCTCTTTAATTATATGGCCACTTCAATGCATAGAATAGTAATAACACAATTTTAGCATGTCTCAAATTTACATTTAAACATAATAAAATAAATTTGAACAACCAAAAGAAAATCAAAACACATAAAACAACTAAAAATACATATCACATATTATGCATATCAACCATAATCACTATTTCCATTGATTTTAAATAATCTACAAACATGGCTCTAATACTAGTATTGACTTTGTTCAATCATGTACAATGTAAAAATTAAAATTTTATGAGAAACCAACAATGATAATAGACTTGGATAATTTAAAATTCATTATAAACATTAAATCTAGCAGAGTTTCATGATTTACCTTAAAAGATGACACCAGATTCCTTCCATGAGCTCTTCTCACTGAGTTGTTACAAATCATAGCAATCCTTTTTAAGGAATACCTCCAAGGTAATTGACACAAGAAGTTTCTACAAGAGATCAACTTGTAATTCTAGGTGCTAATAGGAACTACAAGTGGATAAAGGAAGAAGAATAAAATGTATGAGTTTAATTATTCTATGTGGAAATTCTGTAATAGAATGTATCCTTATGGTGGCTAATGAAATAAGGCTTATTTATATCATAATTAAACCTTATTTAGGTCAGATTTTAACACTTAAAATATTCCCTAAGTCGGACTAGAATGAATGCATCAATTAGGCCCTTATTTTACCTATATGTATAAGCCTTTAAATGGGCTTATATGCAATCTGCTTTAGCACCACTTTCACTAATCCTATGTGGCACTCCTAGGCCCCATTTTGGAATAATAATTACAATAATTTAAGGCCTTTTAAACTTTTTAAAAACCCATAAAAATTAGATGCAAGAACATTTGACATTTTTCTCAATAAGGCCTAAGTCCAAAAACCTTAATTTTCCAAAAACCTTAATTTTCTAGACTTTTCATTTGCAAATGGGCCTTAAGCCCAATTGCTTATTTCTTCTTCTTAATTAAGCTTCCAATGATATCTCATATCATTAGAACATTCAAACTCATTGAATGCTTCTCAAATTCCTTTTAAGCGTGTGACCTTATGGGTTTTTAGAACAGCTTGGTAATACATAGTGAATTAGAGTCCTATTCTAATTGAGACTCTATAGATTCAATCTTATTGAATCAATATCAATACACTAATTGATATATCACTTGTCTACAAGTCAAGAAAGCTATCTAGCCATGCATCATGACTACCCAAGGGCTGGAAAGTCAAGTGGTTTAACTTAACTCTTTTATATACAGTTTTGGTGCAATAAACTCCTTTTACCATCTTTTACCTTATGTCTAATTAAGCCTTGAACCTATTGTTATGATAATTTCACCTTTATTCCCAAAATGCCTTTAGTGAATCCTATTCACAAATGGCACTTTGCTCCAGCTAGAGATTCTTGAATATAGGTTACTCATCAAAACTCTGAGATAAACTCCCCACTGTAATCTGGGGTGGTGAATCCTTTGTTGATTACCGTCCTATCTTCAAATATGTTATGCCATACCTAAGCACCTCACTATGCATACTTCTTATTTAAAGTAAAAGCTTTGGAGTCAAAGTATGTCACTCTATATTTAAGATAGTTAGTGATCTCAAGTCTAAGGATACTTGCACCACTAATATGATGAGATACTTTTACTGACATAGATTAAGTATCCATGTGAAAATCTCATGAATGATCTCTGATGTACTTGTTTCCGATGTAAGCATCTATATGTTAACTCTAAAAATCTTTATGATTACAGCTTGTAGGAACTACTGCTTGATCAAATTAAAAAGTAGAACATATGTTGATCTTTCTTCTTTAACAATATCCCATCTTAGTAATCCTATGATCAAGGATATTTAGGTATATCACATTTGCATGCACTAAAAATCTTACATCATAAACACTTCATGATTTCCTCTAGATTGTGATTATATAACAGGGACTTTATAACATGGTTTAAGACATTGCAAACAATTATAAGTAATATACAAAAGTACCATGATATAAATAGAAATGCCTTATAGTATGATTTCATAAGGTTTAAATACATGAATACTGCCCTATTACATTAGCTCTAAGCATACTTCTAACATAGCGACCTAATTTTAACTGAACTAAAAAATATTTAGTTTTTGCTAAGAAAATTTCAATATCGATACAACCTAATACTCAAATATTTCAAATAGTATATTGGCATTGGAATTAGAATTTTTAAACATCACAATGTATTTTCTAAAAATTGGGCAAAGTTAAATGGTAATGAATTTATTCATTTTTCAAATTTTTTGATCGTAGGTTTTTTTATGCTTTTAAGACATCATCTGAGGGACCTTATCCCATTTTTGGAAGCATTAATTGGGTATTAAAAAGAGTGGAAAATATTTAAAAAGAAATAGAAAAAAAGAGGATAATTGAGGACCATTAGAAATAGGAGACATTTAATCTTGGCTATGGGATTTAATGACCTATATAAGGGTTAATTTCATTTAACTTAGCCAATGTAAAAATACTGTCATTTTTATCCTCCCTCTTCTTAAACTCGATAGTGCATCCCTCCTCCCCTCTCCCTTTCTCCTTTAATCTCTACTCAAAATTTCCTCCCACACTCACTTATAAACACTAATTCCCCTTGACTAAAGCTTGTATATAGAGAAAAACTCAAGAAATATGGCTTGGAATGGGAAATTTTTTAAGTTAGTTGAAAATGTGAATAATAGCTCAATTCTGATAGATTGAGATTTTATGGGTTTTCATATTTTTCTAAGTATCTTTAAGAGTTGTATAAGGTTTTTATATGGTTATATTTCATGTTTTATGAGCCTAGGATTTTATTTTGAATTTTTTATGTTGGTTTTGGTGTATGGAATGTAGACAAAGAAGGAACTAGCGATACGAATAGCAAATGAAAGGTTTGAAGGGCTTATTTAGGTGTGTAAAAGCTTAAGAGTAAGTGTATTTACTATAGTTTATATTATGTGTTGAATTGAATATTAAAGTGTGTGATTAATGTACATAATTAATATATAATGTGATGAAATGGCATGTATTGATTTAATACGTTTTGACATGAGTTATAGTGATTATACAAGTGTGGTTAGATGCCTTGAATGATGTATAAATGATGGAGGAATACAAGGATGTAAGATGGCTAAAGCAATTAAGCAAGGGTGTGTGTGTGTGTGTGTTAGTTGAAATTAAGGTATATGGTATGAAATTGTTTGATAATGTGTTAATAATGCAAGTATGATATATGGGAGTGCATATTTGAGGTTTAGCCAAATGGTATATGGTGATATATGTATATTGGTTACAAGTATGCTTAGATAATATATAGAGTGTTATATATAAATGCCTTATAGTATAAAGAAACTTTGTCTATTAATTTTAAGTTTTTGAACTTAGGCTCGAGTAGTTTATAATGGCCAAATGTGTTGTGCCCTTAAAATAGAGATATTGTGTGATAAATAGGGTAATGTTATGCATAAAAATGCATATGATGTAGGTATGGAATGAATATTATATATGTGTATATTTTGTGTTGATGCAATGAAAGATTATGATTATGTTTATTATGTTTATATGTTAAGTCTTATAAAAGGGTTAATATAGAATATGTCCATATATATCTTTGTAATGCTATGAAAGAGGATGTATTGATGCCCTTGTGGTCATAAAAAATTATATCATGAATGATGGCCTATGGCAGCCGATTGGTCTACAATACATGTTGTGAATAATTATGTTAATCCATGGACATATTGATGTGCTATGATAAGTATGGAATATAATATATGAAAGGACATCTTTGGCATGTGTTATGGCTATAAAGATTAATATTTAAATCATGGTTGATGTGATGATAATAATATTACAATGATATGCATGATGATAATCATTCTATGAATAAATAAATAAAAAATATAATATTTTCGCTTAAGGTCATTTGTTGACCATATACCTAATAAAACTTACATAAGCTACTTTATAAAGGGTAAAACTACAAAGTAAAAGGTGATGGCCTATAGACAACCTAACTTAGATAGGTTAACCGATCAACTAAGGATTTTATCAGCTACATAGGGCACTTCAGTGCTACGAACATTTAGGTTTATTATTTAGGCACTTTAGTGCTATAAACCTATGGATTTATGTTTTGGGTGGTTTAGTGCTACTGGCTTATAAGTCAATGTGTTGAGGCCTATGGGCCACTGTTTTGCATTAGGGCTATATAATTATGTTAAGACCTATATGTGATAATTTGAGAGGTTCGTGATCATTGTTGAGACCTTTATAGTCATTGAGCCCTATTATCCAATTAACGGTAACTATCTCTTATATATTGGGCAAATAAGATTAAATCAAATTTTAACCTAATATTTGATATCATAACACATGTTAATAAGATAATAATTTATGTGTATGATATGTATGATATAACTTGTAAGTATGAATGTTATTACATTGCTTTACATTAGATATTAGTAGCGTAAATGCATCCTTTTGATTTAATCACTTGATTTGTTTGGTATGGATTAATGTATGTTGCTTACCATATAATAAATGCTTGTATATGTGTGTAGATGTATGCTATATTGAATACACCACTAATCATTATGCTTAGAACATTATTGTTTTTGTAATGCATAGGTTAAAGAAGTATAGATAAAGGCTGAAGCCTTAAGTAACTGTGAAGATCAAGATATAACTCTCCCTTTCTAGTATATTTTGGATTTCCTTTGTGTAAATTATGGGTTGTCATGATAGAAGTGCACTCATATTGTAACACCCAAAGATCCCAATTTCATGAATTGTACTTTTTAAGGCATGAATAGAGTTTTTCGAGTAACCAAGTCATGCTGAGATGGCCAAAGGGGAATCCTAGTCTTAAAACTATGATGTGCTAAATGATGATGAAAATGAAGTTATTTGCTCTAGCCACTAAACTAATAAACTATTTCATGCTGATATTTAGTGAATAGTGATCTTAGTTCACATCGTGTTGGAAAATGGTTAGGATGTGCCCGAGCCAACCTAAGAATAGCATACCTTAATGGTCTAAAATTCCAAATGATTCAATGGTGGTGGAATTACAATTTTCTGACATCAAATCATATTTAATCGAAATTTTGTATTTATATAAGCGAATAATTCACCTAGTTCCCATTGGAATTTGGACATGAGCTTTTAGAGATCTCTTAATTGAGAGTTTTGGTAATTTTTGACACTAAAAGCATGAATTTTGTGGACCTTTAAAATTTATTTCATTATTAAAGCTTAAAATATAAATAGGATTAATTGAGGCCATTCGATCATCATGTGGTGCAATTATAGCCATCAATCATCATAATATAAATAAGATTCGATGTGTGTGTGTTTATAGTAGCTAAGTAAGTCTTCTTCCCCCCTAAAACACCCTAAAAGCAACACTATACCTATTTCTCTCTCCTCTTTTTCTTTTTTTATATCTTACCCAAAACATCTCAAGATCCTTTGATTAATACATGGAAATTGATCTTACAGTGTTTAGAACTCGATACTAGACTTAGTTTTGCTAGAAATAGAGGTGTTTAGGTGAAAAGGGAGGTGGAAAGGCTTCGAGTTTTAAACCCCTAAATTATAGTGGCCCTTAAATTGAAACCTAGTTATTCTTCTTATTAATTAGAGATGTTCTAAATCATGGTTCTACTTTTATTTTCAAATTTGGAGCTATATACATTTTTCTATGAAATTCTCTAATTATTGATGTATTATAGAAATTAGAGAACTCATTGGGGAATAAGAATCAAGTTAAGGAACAGCTATAGAATTAACCCTAAAATGTTGAATAATATCTTTGTAAGTGTATGCAATAAAATATGAGCCTTAAAATGTGATTTGTGAAATTTTCATATCATGTGTCAATTAGGGTTTGTATGCATTTAAGGGTTAAGATAACCCTAAATTCATATTAGAGGTATACTAAGGTTTAAAGTGTGTAAGTGCACTTGTCTTAATGGAAAATGGAGGAAAAATGAGCTAATTATAGATGATGGAAAAATATGTGTAATATTGGATTTAGGGACATAGCTAGAATTTCTTAAATTATTGTATAATGAAAGAAAATTATAGTGTAATAAGTTAGAATAAATGGCTATAACATGCATAGGGAATGTACATTGATGATTTTATGATATGATGTAAATGTGGTTCATAAATGTGTATGTGTGTATTCTGACATATGTAGTGTACATTATATGTAACATATACATTAGTAAAGATAATTGATGATACAAGTAATGTTAATGATTGACATATGCATGATAAATGATAATGTACGTAATGAAAATAGTAACATGAGTATCTAGATATGAAATAACAATTGGAAATGGCAATGTGCATAATGAAGCCTGTGATATGACATACACAATATGATCCTAACATAATATTGTTAAGTAAACATATGATTCAATTCAAGAATAACATTGTGACTATGAACTTATGAATAGTGAATAATGAGAAAAGAAATAGAATAGTCCACATATGTTTGACCAGTTAACTAAGGGATGTAGTAGCTACTAGGACAATTTAATCATATTGATATGGATGATCATGATACATGATTACACTTGATTACTTTCATACAGGTGCAACCTCTGAGAGGTTCAGTAAGAACACTACACACTTATATATTGTCCATGCTGATATTATACATTATTTGGTTATTTCATATGGGTGCAACTACTGGGAGGTCCAACAAAACCACCAGCATAATCTTAAGTGGTATAGCTTTCGACAGGTTCAATAAGACCACTACACATTACTTACTAATATAGTAGTATGGAGGTCAAAAATATGGGCCATTACATAACATGATCCTAATATCCTGTACTTGGATATGTGTCTATCAAATATAGGCTAAAGTTAGGTAAAAGATAATAAGTGGAATAATGGTGGAACATACATTTCATTTATCTAGTAAACACTTACATGCACATAATCGAATAAATTGATTAATAAATTATAACTTAATTGGATAAACTAAATCTAAAAATAACCATAAGTGAATAACTTAAGTGGCATACGTAAAACCTACAAATAGTAAGTCATTACAGGACTATAATGTTAGTTACACATAATGAATTGTGGTGCTTAAATGATGCAAAAATATGTACTAATGGATAATGGAAACATAGTGATATAAAATGGTTAATGGAAAGGCACAATAGGTAAAGTGAATCATATAACCATTATAGAACTTAATGTCATATAACCATTATATGATGTAAATAGAATTAGTTGCACTTATTTATGTACAAGTAGGGTGTGGGTCTAGTATAGTAATATACATGTATACTTTATCAAATACAATGCTCATGTAAACTAAATAGATAGATACTAGTAGTATATGATCATTATATGTTATGTGCCTAATATAGTGTGATGTTGAGGTTATGATCCCTGATGCGACTATATCACTTTATGCTATTGTCTGATGATGTTGGAGGGCTAGAAGGATATAGATGGCTGAGTTTGAGTTTAGGAACTTTATAGAAGTGTTATTTCCACAGGTTTATCTTAGGACATGTTACCGATTAGCTGTTATGCTATTGATGTTTCATTAAAATGAAATAGTAATGTCTTATGCATTTATAGTCAAAACATTGGCTTAACATGTACATAGGCTAAGGATGCTCATGATATGGACACATACAATAGAGTTTAAAGAAGATAGTGGTAAAACTAGTTAATGTGCCATCTCTTATTTAGACTATAAATAGTTCAGGTAGGAGGTGTCATAATGTGCCTTCTCTCATTCAGACCTAGCTATAGGGTTAGGTGAGCAGTGTCACATTAGGTGGCATTAGAGCTCGATTTAGGCATTCCCAGGATACATATGAGTGCTATAGGGTTCATATACATACATACATCACATAACATTACACTACTTGATGCTAATATCTATTTCTTGATATAGATAAAAAATGAGTGATCAAAGGCCACTTGCTAGTGTTGAAGAGGTAAAAGCTATACCCCCATCAAAGACTAGGAGCTAGTGAGCTCAGAAGCACATGTTCCCAGTAATACTGCACAACGTAAATAGCTAGTATAAGTATAACTAACCTTAATACAATAGATGGTCGAAGTGTTTAGATAGGTTACAACAATTGCTACTCCTCTTCCACCACTAACACCACAGCAACCACTAGTGCCACAAGCCCTTCAAAAAACCTACCTTAAACCTATAAAAAAGATAAGGGCAATTGACTTCTTAGGCATATATAGAGATGACTTAGCCATAATAGAGTATTAGCTCGAGAGAATAGAGAGAATATTAGAACAACTAAGATGCACACCTAAAATAAGTCTAATCTATGCTACATCTTTATTGCAAGAAGAAGGATTCCATTGGTGGTAGATAGTTCTAGAAAGGAAACCTACAGTAGATATCACTTGGGAGTTCTTTCTTTAAGAGTTCAAGAAAAGATATATCATAGAAGCTACCTAGAGAAAAAGAGATAGCAGTTCTTAGATCTAAAACAGAGAAGTAAACTAGCATCAGAATATAAGAAAGAGTTTTCTAGGCTCAGCAGATATGTAGCAACTATTACACCCACAGAGGAAAAGAGATGTAGGAGGTTTTAGAAAGGCTTTAACATAGATATTCAACTCTAGCTGGCAATGAGCAAAATTTTAGAGTTTTTTGCATTAGTAGCTATAGCTTACACTATGGAGGACATACTGAAAGAGAGATAAGAAAACTTCAAGAATAAAAGATCCTTCATAATGGGCCAAGATAACTCAGTACTAGAACCAAATAAAATGCAAAAAGGAGGCCCCAGCATATCAACACTATAGAGATCAACTACAATTCAAAGATCAGGGCCAACAAGGCAATTTTGGCCCTACTACTGCCATTATTAGAAGGACTACACATTTTAACCAGATACTGATGATTCTTTTAGGCTATAGGCCTTGTCACCCACTCCTGCTAGGAATCAAAAATAAAGCAAGGCAAAGAAAGTAGGGATAATCAGAGGCTTAGATCATAGGCAAGTTAGAGGACTGAGGCTAAAGCACCAGCTCGCCAATACACTATCCAAGCTAGAGAAGAGATGTATTCTCTATATATGATAGCTAGTACTTTCTACTTCTTTGATTCATCTATTTTGGCACTAGTAAACCTAGGGTCCACACTCTTATGTATGCACCACAGTAACTCAAGATAGAAGCCTTCAGTCAAAACCTCTAGACAATGAAATTATTTAGTCAAAACCTATAAACACTAAAATTATCATTAGTAACCCCATAAGGTAGTACTTGATAGTGAACAATGTATACAAGGATTGTCTTTTAGCTGTCTAAGGACATATCTTTCTTGCCAAGTTGATCGAACAACCCTTTAATGAATTTGATGCCATTTAGGGATAGACTGGTTGTCCGGGCATAATGCCATAGTAGACTATAAACAAAAGAGGCTTATCTCTAGATAATAGAAAGAGAGGAAATTACCTTAGTGGGTGAAAAAACCCACTTATTATCCATTATAAACTCAGTACCAAGAAAACTTATCTAGAAAGGTTATCAAGAATACTTGGCACATGTATTTGACACCAAATGGATAGGGCCTAATGTCAGTCAAATCCATATGGTGGCAAAATTTGCTAATGCTTTCCCAAATGAGCTATTAGGGTTACCACAAGAACAAGAGATAGAGTTTGCTATTGAGGTGTACTCAAGCATAGCATCTATATCGATAGCCTCTTATAGAATAGCACTTGTAGAGCTAAAAGAAATAAAAGTACAGTTGTAGGAGTTGTTAGATAAAGGGTTTATTAGACTTAGTGTCTCACTCTAAGGAGCACCAATATTGTTCATAAAGAAGAAAGATGGTTCATTACGACTATGTATAGACTATAGGCAACTCAATAAGGTGGCCAATAAGAATAAATACCCATTAACCATTATTGATGACCTATTTGAGCAATTAAAATGATCTAGCATCTTTTCAAAGATTGACTTGAGATTCGAGTATCATCAACTCTAGATAAAGGAGTTTAGCATTTTGAAAATGGCCTTTTGCACCAAGTATGGATATTATGAAATCTTAGTGATGCTATTTGGGCTAACCAATACTCTAGCAGCATTTATGGATTTAATAAATCTAATATTATGATTGTATCTAGACCAATTTGTGGTAGGATTTATTGATGACATCCTAGTGTATTCTAAAACCAGAGAGAAACATAAACAATATCTTAGGTTAGTATTGTAGACATTGAGAAAGAAGCAAATGTATGCTAAATGGAGCAAATGTGAATTCTAGTTGAATGAATTGGCATTTCTAGGGCATATCTTGTCATCTGAAGGAATCAAGGTGAATCCTAATGAAATTAAAGTTGTGATAGAATGGAAACCCCTAAAGAATGTGATAAAAATTAGAAGATTCTTAGGGTTGGCTAAATATTAAACGCAATTTGTCAAGGGATTTTCATTGATTGTTACTCTCATGACACACCTACTAAGAAAAGATGTGCAATTTTTGTAAGACCAAAAATGCTAAAAGACCTTTCATAAGTTAAAAGCCATATTAATAGAAGCTCCAATTCTTACAAAGCTAGAACCCAAGAAAGAGTTTGTCATCTATAATGATGCCTCACATAATGCGCTCAAATGTGTGTTGATGCAAAAGGGAAAAGTGGTAGCCTATGCATCTAGACAGCTAAAGCCACATGAGGGAAATTATCTAACTCATGATTTAGAGTTAATAGCTATTGTCTTTACCTTAAAAATAGAGGCACTACCTATATGGTGAAAGATGCAATGTGTACATAAACCATAAAGGCCTAAAATACTTGTCTACCTAAAAAGAGTTAAACTTAAGGCAACAGAGATAGATGGAGTTGATTAGAGATTATGATGGCTTGATCAGCTATCATCTTAATAAGGCAAATATGATGGTAACTATATTAAGCTAGAAACTTTTGTGTACCTTAAAGACAATTAATGTTCAATTTCAAAGTCAAGAAAATAAAGCCTTACTAGTTGAGTTGTAAGTAAAACCTGATTTGATTCAATAGGTGAAAGAGGCACAGTGAGATAATGAACACTTCAACACATAATGGGCTTGATCAAAGAAGGGAAACCAACTAAACATGAAATTAAAGTAGATGGGTATCTATATTACCATGATAAAATGTGTTACCTAACAAAGAAAATATTAAAAACCAGATCTTATAGAGATCTCACAGTTCCTCCTATGCCATAAATCCTAAGAACACAAATGTATACCGAGACCTGAAACACCCTATTACTAGTAGCTAAGAATCAAAAGGAATATAGCTTAGTAAGTGACCAAAAGCCTCACATGTTAGCAAGTGAAGACTAAACAATAAGTTCTTTCTAGATTCCTTCCCTATATAGCAATACTAGAATGGAAATAGGAAAGGGTCACCATAGACTTTATAGTAGGACTATCCACGATAAGGAGTAAATGTGATGCAGTATGGGTAATTATTGATATGTTGACTAAAAAGCACATTTCACCCTATTGAGAATGGATTATTCCCTAGAGAAATTTAGATAGCTGTACATTGATAAAGTTATCAAATTACATAGAGTACCACTATCCATCATTTCAAATCAAGACCTGAGGTTTACATCTAGGTTTTAGAAGAAATTACATGGTGCCTTAGGCACTCGACTTACCTTTAGTACAACATTTCACCAATAGACAGATGGTTAATTAGAACGAGTGATCTAGGTACTAGAGGACATGTTAAAAAGGTGTGCTATTAAGTTTAAAGGCAACTAGGACCAATACCTATCATTAGTAGAATTTGCATACAACAGCTATTAGGCAAGCCTGAGGATGGCACCATATAAGGCTCTACATGGGAGAAAATGGATAACTCATTTATACTGGAAAAAATTGGGTAAGAATGAGCTAATAAAACCCAACTTGATCAGGAATATAGAGAAGGTTAAAGTAATTAGAGATTAATT
>CANXYI011722830.1:0-14023 GCA_948208565.1 Hura crepitans
TCCCAATATCTAAAT
The DNA here is from genome assembly GCA_948208565.1 of Hura crepitans. Classification (NCBI taxonomy): domain Eukaryota; kingdom Viridiplantae; phylum Streptophyta; class Magnoliopsida; order Malpighiales; family Euphorbiaceae; genus Hura; species Hura crepitans. The sequence continues at coordinate 16 of CANXYI011722830.1, forward strand.
GGCAAGGGTTAGTTCGTGCAGACTTCCCCACTAGCCCTAAATAATAGAGATCAGTCTGTACGGACCTCCCAATACCTAGGTGTGCAGGACCTATAATCAAAACCTGCACCCGCCATACCACATAAATAGGTTATAGCCCGCATGGACCAAAGCCCCTAATAACTACTAATCCCTAGTTAATCGATCAACCTATCTAGTGAGTGGTGTAACTGATATAAGCTAGTACTAATTATCATGTTTACATTCCCCGTTATAGGTTATTTGACTTATGTTCATTTCAGTCACTAATTGTCATACAATTTACGTGTACATCTTCATTATCACATAACTAATATTCAAGACTCATTTTGACCCTTGTTGCACTATTCATTTGGTTCATTCTCATTGATTCATAAATCCAAACATCTATCCTTATACATTCTAATTAAGTTATATCAAGCACACTTATATAATGTTCCATTACCTTTATGACTTAGCATTTTATTTCACCACATTACCCTAATTAAACCTCTCAATTACATAACCATAAATATGACTCATGTCAATTGCCATTAACCTTCATCTCACACATACATATATCTACCTTATGACCATTACACAACTCACAGCTATTTCATGCCTAAGCATTCACAATTCATTTCTTACCAATTTCATTTTATAAATATACTTTGTCTAGCCTAACTACATTACATTTTCATATCAACCACATATGCACATGCATATTCCCCTTTTATACACCATTAGGCCATACACCTATACACTTTCATATTCCTTTTTCATGCAATGTTCACACATTCAAGCATTGTATGTTCAACATAGCTCACTTACACATTCATTACATATATTTACATATACATACAATATGCCATTTCTATACACACTCACATATGCACACATGAATACTAACATATTCAATAACCCATATTACATTAAATTCACATACCTAGAGTCTTAAAACTCTCTAATCCACCTCTTTATGGCTTCCTTTGCTTCTCCTCTTCAATAGCTCTCTCTTTGCCTATAAACATACATAGTTTTAAGGTTTGGAAAATTTTAAAAAATCCTACACAAATCCAAATCAAGCACTAGTTATATAGTTATTCATGGTTCACCTAGAGCTACCTAAACATAAAATAAAAATTGAGAAAAGGGCATGTCTACTCACTTTGGGCATTATTCACTAAGTGCTCATATCTCCAAAACTAAGCATTTTCTTCAAATTCTGTCAGTTGGAATAGCTTTAGGAGACTGTGGAGGTGTAAATTGGTGTAAAATTAGTGGTTAAAGGGAAAAAAATAAACTCCTTATGTATTCAACACACAGACAGCCCAAATCACGCCATGTGGCAATCTGATGGTCCATATTAATTCAATTTATGTTTTAAGCTCTAAAAATTCAAAATAATTATTCAAGGCCTCTAAAATTCATACTTTCAATGCCAAAAATTCTTTATAATGCTATTAAGGACCTTCTAAAATCTTGAGTCAAAACTCCAAAGGGAACTAGGGTATTTATTCACTTGCGTAATTAAGAAATTTCGAATAAATACCAAACGACATCAAAAAATTATAATTTCTTCACCATTAGATTATTTGGAATTTTTGACATTCAGGGTATGCCATTTTTAGGTCCATTCAGGCATAACCTAGGCCTCTTCTAGCACAATGCCAACTAAAGTCACTCTTCACTAGATTTCAATGTAAAATGATTTATTAGTTCTACTAAAAGTTTTAATTATTTCATTTTCATCATTTTCTAGCCCATCAAAGTTTTATGACTAATACTTCCCCTTTTAGCCATCATAAGGTGCCCTGATACCCGGGAGACACTATTCACGCCTCAGGAAGTACAATTCATGAAACTTAGATTCTTGGGCATTATAATTCTTCCCCTCTTAAGAAATTTCATCCTTAAAATTTACTTGGATACTAGGTCTTCAATTGGTCTTCACTCTCCCATGTGGCTTCTTCCATCTTTTGATGTCTCCATAGCACTTTTACTAGTGATATGGACTTGTTCCTTAGCTCATTGACTACTTTGGCTAGTATCTGAACTAGTTCTTCTTCATAGGTCAAGTTCAGTTGCCTCGATGGGTATCACATGCAAATGGTTAGATTTATATCTCTTTAGCATTAAGATGTGGAATACATCATAGATCTACTGCAATTTTGGTGGTAAAGCCAATTGGTAAGCCATTGGTCCCACATGCTCTATAATCTCATCTGGACCAATGAATCTTGGGCTTAGCTTTCCCTTCTTGCCAAACGATAAGATGTTTTTCCATGGAGACACCTTTAGGAATAGTTTCTCACTAACCTTATATTCAATTTCCTTCCTTTAAGATTTGTGTTCTTATCCCTTTCATTTTAGGAACACATAACTTGTTATGAAAATATAAGCATCCATCTACCTTAATCTCAAGTTCTCAAGTCTTCCCCTCTTTGACTTTTTCCTTTTTCCATATAAGGTGGTCATCCTAAGTTTATGCTTCTTTCACTTGTTGCATTAAATCAGGTTTCACCTATAGCTCTACTAAGACTACATGATCTTTAATGTACTCAATCCTGGTATTCATAACTTTCATTACTACTATAAATTTCTGGCTCAATGCATTAGTGACTATATTGGCTTTTCCTAGATGGTAATTGATCAAACAATCATAGTCCTTTATCAATTTCAACCAATGTCATTACCTTAGGTTTAACTTGTATTTCAAACTTTTATAATCGGTGTAGATGTAACATCTTTCACCATACAAGTAATGTCTCCATACTTTCAATGAAAATACTATAGCATCTTATTCCAGATCATGTGTTGGGTAATTCCATTCATGTGGTTTCAACTATTTTGAGGCATATGCTACCACCTTCCCATCTTATATTAGGACACATCTGAGCCTATTATGTGATGCATCACTATAGATCAGAGAGTCTTTTCCTTGCTCGAGTTGAGTAAGGATAGATGCTTTTATTAACATTGCTTTTAGCTTGTCAAAGCTTGCTTGACATTTATCATCCCACATTAATTTCACATCTTTCCATAATAATTGAGTCATTAGGGTTGCAATCATTAAGAAGCCTTTCATAAACCTTTTGTAATAACTAGCCAATCCCAAGAAGCTCTAAATTTTAGTTACATTCCTAGGAGGCTTTCACTTTAATACAACTTTGACTTTACTTGGTTGAAGCTATATAGCCTAGAAAGGCTACTTTATTCATTTAGGATTCACATTTACTCAACTTAGCATAGAGTTATTTCTCTCTCAATGTCTATAACCTAATCCTCAGATGCTACTCATGTTCTTCTTTATTCTTAGAGCATACCGAAATGTCATCAAGAAAGACTATGACAAGCTGGTCTATGTATGGATTGAAAATTTTGTTCATAGGACCATGAAGGCTGTAAGGGCATTAGTGAGTCCAAATGGCATCACTAGGAACTCATAATGTCTATATCTTGCACAAAAGGCAGTCTTCAGGATATTTGATTCCTTGGTCCTTAACTAGTGATATCGAGATCTCGGATCAAGTTTAGAGAAAACACTGGCACCTTAAGTTGATCAAAAAGGTCATTAATTCTTGACAATGGGTATTTATTTTTGACTATCACCTTGTTCAGCTATCTATAGTCAATGTATAGTCAAAGCATCCTATCTTTCTTTTTCACAAAAAGCACTAGTGCTCCCCACGGAGAAGTACTTAGCCTTATAAAACCTATCTAACAATTCCTATAATTACACCTTTATCTCTTTCAATTCTTCTAGTGCTATCTGATACAAAGTAATAAACACTAGAGTACTACTAGGATATACTTTAATTTCAAAGTTAAGCTCTTGTTATAGAGGTAACCCTAGTAACTCATCTGAAAACACATCCAAAAATTTTAACACCACTGGTATCTGACTAAGGATTAGTTTAGTTTTATTAGTATCAACTACATAAGCCAAATAGGCTTAAGATCCTTTTCATATTAATCATTGAGCTATTATAGTTGAGATGATATTAAGCAAGAAATTATGTTTACATATTACTATCACTTCTTTTCCATTTACTGTCTTAAAGGTAAGTCTCTTCTGTTCACAATCAACTATAACTTGGTGTTTCGATAACTAATCTATACCCAAAATAATCTCAAATTCGCTGAAGGGAAGTTTAATAAGGTCAGCTAGTAATTATTGATCTTGAATTACTAGAGGATAGTCTCTATATATTCTATTTATTACCACATTTTGCCTAATTGGATTAGTAACTAGGATATCTATGTCCATAGGTTAAGGTTCTAAACCCCTATCCTATGCTTGTGTGGTGCAGATTTATGAATGAGTGGATTATAGGTCTATTAAAGCTAAAACAAAAGCATCAAATAAAGAGAAAGTACTAGTAATGACATTAAGTGCCTCAACTTCCTCTCAAGCCTGAATGGCATGCTAGCACACTGGTGCTTGGGCCTCTGATCTCATCCTCTGACTCGTGCCTGGCTTATCATTCTTAGTCTCTTTCTAGCCTTTACTGGGTGCTAAAGAAGAGGCTTAAAACTGAGTAGCATCTACCTGCTTCTTGGGCCAGTCCCTCTAGTAATGGTTTCTAGATCCATGGATAAAGCACTCCTCTCATTAGATCTGCCAATATACTCCTTAATACCTCTTGTTGTATGTCCCACATACTGGTGGTGCACTACTCATTATGGATACTAGGGCACTAGTTGCTTGCTATGTAGGTCAAGGTATGGACTAAGATCCTTGACTTAACCTCAGTGCCTGGCTCTACCTTTGAGGCTGCTATAGAGCTTGAGCACCTTTCTACTCCTTACCCACATTAAGTGCTGAGCTGGCTTGCCCTGCTGAGAAGGGCCTCTTCTTTTGAAAGATCTCCCTCTTTTCTTTCACCATTTCCTCTATTACATAAGCTACTGATACCAAAGAGGAGAATTCATGAATCTTTGAAGTGGCTATTTGCATCCTCAACTCCATATTAAGGCCTTTCTTAAACCTCTTACAACATTCCTCTTCGATAGGTACGAACTCTTTTGCATATCTACTGATTCGAGCAAAATCCTTTTCATACTCAGATATTGACCTCTGTCTTTGCTTCAAATCTAAAAACTCCTGTCTTTTCTTATCTAGGCATGTCTTAAATATGTACCTTTTTTTGAATTATTAGGGGAAGAAGTCCCAGGTAATGTGTGTTACTGCTTTCCTCTTCTTAGCGGTATCCCACCAGTGGAAAGCTTTTTCTTAGAGAAGAGAGGTGGCACATTTTAGGTTTTCTCTTAAAGTACCCTCTAATAACTCCAAAATCCTAATCATGCGCTCCAACCAATACTTAGTCCTAGCAGCATCATCATCTACTATCTTTGCAAAATCTAGAGGCCCCATCTTTTTTTACCCTCTCTAGGTATGTCTTCTATAATGTTGCAACCTATGGGGGTTATATTAGGGATGTTGGTGGTGGTGGTGTTGTTGCTGTAATGGTATGCCTCAGTAGATCAATAATCTATTGCAGGAGCACTGATGAGGGATGTGTCTATGCCTAGTGTATTGTATCACTCAGCACTAGAGTGACTAAACTAGCTTTAGGTCTATGGATGGTCATCAATGCATGGCTAGCCACTTCTTCACCCTAGTATGGTATAATCTACTCACACATTGTGATTCACTACAAAAGAATAGATAGTCAACCTCATACAGTGTAGCTTTACTTAACATAGAACCTAGACAATGGCATACATGTATACTACACCTAAGAATGCCTAAAACCGCTCTAATACTACCTAATGTAACATCCCCTACCTGATCCTTAATTGGACCAGATAAAGGATGCTACCTTCTTAAGGGTCACCCATCTAGGGTCTACCCCGCCTGCCATTCATTTAACTTTATGGACTAGACACCCCAATTACTTATCTTAAGGTAATTTAATATCATCTACTTGGGTTATATTGCTTATGACTATAATTAATTGAAATAACCACTTTATCAGTTGTTTTACAATCTACAAAAATTTTGGCAGCATAATAGCTACCCGAGTGAAAAACCAAAATTTTTATCCTGTAGGAAAACACTTCTATGATTATTCTCAATCATCTCACACCTCTTGCACCCTTTTGGTCCCCTAGATATGTATCTCAACATCAAACAATCATAAACACAAGGGTTTCAAACCCGTATGTCATCAACAACATGCATGCATAAATATATCAACATATATCATATCACCTTTTTTATCAGTTACAGTCTAGAATGTATTACAATATAATACTTAACTTTTACATGACCAAGCCCTAATCCTATATATACATGAGTGCCCTCTACCTATTAAAACTCAAAAGAGAATTAGAAGACTATATCCAAAGGTGTTGAAAGCTATACTACAACTTGAGGTTATGTGGCAGTCTATTATCTTCTACCTGTGTATCAAAACACTAACACACTGAGTATATACTCAGTGGTGAATTTAATGTAATATGAATTGTATCATGCAATGCACATAATGCACACAATGCAACCCTTCTTAATTAAGCAATGCTCAGTATATATATATATATATATAGTCTCAGTTGCATGTGAGTTAAATCATATTAAGTTCGGTTTAATAATGTGACATCACTAAGGTTATTTACACATCATATCATATTCATCTTTTTCTAATTAAAAATGTAAATTTTGCCTATAATGTTATGTCTCAATACCATTTTATTTTATTTAGGCCCATACTAAAGAGACTACACTTTAAGACACTGGATAAAAGGTATCTAAGTTGTGGCCCATATTTTAGACCTCAGTAGCTATACCTACCCATCCACCCGATAGTAGGGTTCAGTTCATAAGAACCTCCCAATATTAATGTGGTAGGATCAGTCCTACTAGACCTCCCAACAATGGGGATAGTAGGGATCAGCCCTAGGGGAACTCCCAATATCCCAAATCTCAGCTCAGCTCATGTGGATAGTAAAGATAAATCCCACAAGACCTTGCAATACCTACTACAATACAGTAGCAGGGATTAGTCTGTGTGAACCTCCTAATATCCGGATGGTAGGGGTTAGTACATATAAACTTCCCTAATGACCTTGAATAGTAGAGATCAGTTCGTGTGAACCTCCCAATACCCACGTATACAGGGCTCATAATTAGAACCTCGGTGGCTATACCTGTCATACCATACAAATAGGCGATGGACTGTATAGACTAAAGCCTCTAGCAGCTGCTAACTCCCCAGTTAACTGGTCAACCCATCCAATAGGTGGTCTAACTAATATGGGCCTGTACTAATTATCACATTTACATTCCCAGTTATAGGTTATTTGACTTATGTTCATTTTAGTCGCTTATTGTCATATAGTTTATGTGTACATCGTTATTATCACATAACCAATATTTAAGACTCATTTTGACCCCTTACACTATTTATTTGGTTCATTATCATAGATCTATAATCCCAAACATCTATCCTCATACATTCCAATTAAGTTATATCAAGCACACTTACATAATGTTTCATTACTTTTATGACCTAGCATTTCATTTCACACATTACACTAATTAATCTTCTCAATTACATAACCATAAATATGACTCATGTCAATTGCCATTAACCTTCATCTCACACACACATATATCTACCTTATGACCATTACACAACTTACAACTATTTCATACCTATGCATTCACAATTCATTTCTTACCAATTTTAATTCACAAACATACTTTATACTCATTTTCTAGCCTAATTACATTACATTTTCATATCAACCACACATATACACACACATTCCCCTTTTATACACCATTTGGCCATACACACCTATACACTTTCACATTCCTTTTTCATGAAATATTCACACATTCAAGCATTGTATGTTCAACATAGCACACTCACACATTCATTACATGTATCTACACACACATAGATACAATATGCTATTTTTGCACACATGAACAACATCATATTCAACAACTTATATTACATTAAATTCACATACCTAAGGTTTCAAAACTCTCTAATCCATTTCTTTATGGCTTATCTTGCTTCTCCTCTTTAATAGCTCTCTCTTTTGCCTATAAACATACACACTTTTAGGGTTTGGAAAATTCTAAAAAATCCTGATAACTCCAAATTAAGCACTAGTTACATGGTTATTCATGGTTCAACTAGAGCTACCTAAACATAAAATAAAAATTAAGAAAAGGGTATGTCTACTCACTTTAAGCACTATTCACCAAGTGCTCATATCACTAAAACTAATCATTTTCTTTGAATTTTGTCAGCGGGAATAGCTTTAAAAGGTTGTGAAGGCATAAACTGGTGTAAAATTTGGGATATTTTCCTTTCTTTTAGTGATTAAAAGAAGAAAATAAAGAGAGTAAGGGAGGTAGAGATGGAATCGACCATATAAGAAAGGGAAGGGGAGGAAGAAAACTTGGCATATATGGCACCCTCACATGTCTCAACCCTTATGTATTGAATGCACTTATGACCTGAATCGTGCCACATGGCAATTTGATGGTCTGTATTAATCCAATTTATATTTTAAGATTTAGAAATTCAATATAATTATTTAGGGCCTCTAAAATTCATACTTTTAGTGATAAAAATTCTTGATAGTGCCCATTAAGGGCCCCTTAAAATCTTAGGTCAAAATGCCAAAGGGAACTAGGGTAACTATTCACTCGTGTAATCAAGAAATTCTAAATAAATACAAAATGACCTTAGAAAATTATAATTCCTTCACCATCAAATTATTTGAAATTTTTTACCTTTAGGTTGTGCCATTTTTAGGTCTATTTAGGCACATCTTAGGCCTCTTTCGATATAGTGACAACTACAGTCACTCTTCACTAGATTTCAACATAAAATTATTTTATTGGTTCTGCTAAAATTTTTAATTATTTCATTTTCATCATTTTATAGCCTATCAAAGTTTTATAACTAGTACTTTCCCCTTTTCCCACTATAAGGTGCCTTGGATACTCGAGAGACACTATTCATACCTCAAGAAGTAATATTCATGAAACCTAGATTCTTGGGCATTACATTCCTTATCCTAACACATCAAATTTGATTCTCATTAAGCTTTATTTTATAGATATTTTTGCTTACTTTGCCTATAATTAGTAGATAACTCCCAAAACAAGATATCAGGATCTCAACCCAATAGGTCTCATAATATATGTAGTGATCCATATTTTAAACCTCAAGGTAGCTGGACCAGCATAATTGTGCAGTGGTTGTAATGACCTCATAATAACTACACCCATATGATTGTGCAGTGGCCCTATAGACCTCACAACCTATACTTGCATGGATAGGTATCTATATACCCTAATAGTTGCTATCTATCTCTAGTTGACCAATCAATCAATCTAATCTAGGTTGTCTTCATTCTTATAGGCAATTAGGTTCTTACTTAACTTTTCCATATAATTACCATTGTTTTATCATCAACACATATCATAACAATCATAATTTTCATAACAGCATTATTGTGGCATCAAAATTTCTCAAGAATACATTATTCATCTTTATGTCCACATCATACACCATTTGGCCCAATATCACAATTTACTAAGGTTTACTTCTTATTGTAAGGCCATTTGACCAACATGCATATTTCATGACAAGTTATCATTACCAACTCAAAAACATACCATAAACATACTTTAAAAGAATTATGTATAAGATACCTTGATTTTACTCAATATTGCTCTCATGTAACATACTTGACACTTCACCTTTATAATATATATGCTATTAATCATACACATAACCATCTATATAAGATCATTTCATGCCTTACATACTCACATAAGCATATTAATACAACATTTCTAGGTTTTGTCTATATTTACAATTCATACATCATATTTTTATTTAGTTAAGTGCTAACATGATCAAAATACATTTTTCATTTATCGATTGCACCAGTTAGCATTTTATTTCCCATACTCCATAATTTGAACAACTGCACAAAAAAATAACACATTTGTCTTCTTAACATTAATATAACATATATTATATTCAAAAATCTATTTCAAAAGCTCTAGTAACTTTTGATACACTATTGACATAATTATTCACACTTAAACCTATCCACTACACGTTATTCACTAAGAACAGCACAGAGGCAAAACCTATCCACTACACGTTATTCACTAAGAACAGCACAGAGGCAAATTTTAATCTTATATACTCATATTTTTAGTTTAAAACATATATTTAACTTTAAATCTTCTAATCTTATCCTTTAAGTTAAACTCATCCACACTTTCATTTCAAACTTATTATTCACCATATATTTGAACTTTTACCTAATATCTATGTTGACATACTATTTTGGCTTGTATTCAAACTTTCCTATCATCCATCCTTTAGACATCACATATCCCACATAATTATGTGTATCAAGATTTTAAATTAATAAAAAAAACTTATTATGTGAATTAACAAGTTCTCATACTCAAAATTTACATCATCAACATAACTCTTACACTTTCAACACTTAAAATCCTTTGATACACCTACAACATACTCATCTTATTTCTACTTCCATACATTTCATTTTTTTTCTTTTTCTTTTTTTTTATCATAAAGCATACTTCAATTACAAATGCACACATAGTTTATATCAATCATGTCATACATAACTAACATTCTAATTACATTCATTAAATTTAACTTAGTAATATAATCCTATATTATTCATCACTTTCCTTGTATTCTACTTTTACCCATTTTTAGTCATTATACATATTACATATATCTGGCTAACATAATTAACACAGAAACATCACCTAAACTCATCTAAACATTCCCATGATAATAAGAATTCAATCACTTTTAACTTAAAGTTCCCATATGCATGTCATAATTCAAGTAAATTGTAAATTAATTCATCCAACATAGATATGCATTCACATTAACATACACTTAATAAAAAAAATTCAACATATATAATCTTGGGTATATTTACCTTTAAGCTCATATTTCTTAAAAATTCTAAAATTTCCTTCCTCTTCCTTACTTGTTTGCAAAATCTAATTCTTCCTCCTTAGTAGTTCACACACCTAAATTCCCTACAGCAATACACACTTGTCTACTTACTACTAGAATCAACATTGGCACTAAAACCCATTTCTTTTAGCCATTTGAACTTACAGATAGTTATTGGAAATCAGTCATAGCTTTTCCCTGTAGCGGTTGTGTCTATTGCTATCGCAGCACCACCCATGGCAAAAAATACTCTCCACCACTCTCTTTTATTCTTTTCTCTTTCGATTGCTTTTTTCTCTTTTCTCTACTTCTATTTTTCATTTTTTTCTTCTTATTTTCTTATCCACTATTCTCTCTCTCTTGATTTCTCCTCTATCTTTCTATTCCTATCTTCTTCTTTTTCTTTTCTACTTTTTCCCTTTCTTTCCTTTTTTCTCCTTTCTTTCTTCTTCCTGATTATTTTTCCATTCTCTTTTTCTTTCTTTTTCTTCTTGTGTCTTCATTCTTTTCCTTTTTTCCTTTTTCTGCTTACTTCTCTCTCCTTCTGATTTCTTTTCTCTTTCTTTCATTTCTTTTTTCTTTTTTTCTTTCTTTTATTCTTTTTCTTCTCTTTTTATTTTTATTTATACTTTTGCATAATTGCAATGTGTCATATTTCACCAAAAATATCTTCTTACAATTTCTTTTCTTTTTTTTAGTCCTTCATCTTTTTAATTTTTAGCAATGTCACACTTATTCTCTTGTTACAATTCTATCCTTCAAATCTTTATGACTCACTCTTAACTCCTAAAAATTCTGACTTTGGTTCCATAATTTCTTCAAAATTTTTAAGTATCAGGTTATGAAATCCCTAAGCAATTCTAAGTAAAAACACAAAATTATTGGTTTATCTTTGAAAATTTTTAATCTACCGTAAAATCCTCATTTTTCAAATTTTTACTACCTTATGAGGCCATATATCCAAAACCAATCTACTCATGTCCTCATTATAATTACTCATTTTATTCTGCCTAGTCGAGGTGTTTTGAGTTTCAGACACTATACACAAACTCAAGATTTTCAAACATTACACTGTCATCCAGATCAATCAATACATACATGTCTAACATTCTCATTAAATTAAACATATCAAGTTATAAACATAATATCTCATAATATATCATAAATCAAACTCTAATAACTATACATAATACATATATCTATATCTTATACTTAATTGTTTACAAAATCTTTAATATATCTTAGGGTTATAGCCCTTACTAGGATACATTTGACTGCCAACTTAACCTTTCACATATAAACTTATAAAAACTACATTAACTATATAAGTTTTTTCTTTCACAATCAAGCTCTTCAATCACTTGTACATCCCTTAACCTTCATGACTAATACCTTGTAGAACCTACGCATTGCAAACAAATGATGTGCTAAGGTTGGGAGCTTAGTTGTGTATTCAATAAAATATATTCCTAAACACACATGCATAATACATTCATCATAACAATATAAATTATACATAGCATTAATAGCAGATATAAGTGTATAACAATATTGAAGTTCAAATACATGCAATATATAACATATTCTTAAAATCCCTATAAAGGTTAATCATATGTATTTTATAGTTTGGTTGTTATTATCTTACATGTAAGATTACCCAATTAGTTATCCTAAGATCCCTAAATATAGTTATAGTTATGTACTTAAGTGTACTATATCCATTTACTGAGTTTACCTTTTCCAATTCATTATAGACCCTATTTTAACTTATTGCTTCTTAGTTAGTTACATCAAGATCTTAGATATATAAGTTATTTACCTTCATGATTTTATATTATATATGTTAATATTTGCATGAATAGTATATACTATATAAAACTCCTAAGCCTATCTTAATAAAAGTTGTACCCATATATTATGTGCCAACATAACTATAAATAGGCAATTATCTTAATTTAGCACCATTACATTATAAACTTTCCTTTAGCATTTCTTTATAATCATTTTGATTACCAGTTCCCATTTATCTTGCCCATACTCTAAAGATAGTACTTATTTTCGATAATGGGATATTAGCTATAAAGGCCTCATCAGGTGTGCAATGGCCCATATTTTACTTTGCAGTGTTTGCACTAGCATAAATAAATATATAGTGGCCCTAATGAAACTTATGATAGCTATACATATATAAATATGTGTAGTGACCCTACTAGACCTTATTGTTGTTGCACTAACATGGGGTTATGCAGTAGCCCTACTGGACCTTACTGCTACTACACTAGCATGGAATATATGTGCAGTGGCCTTGCCAAAACATAATGTTGCTGCACCAGCATGAAAATATTTGTGTATTGGCCCTGATAAACCTTCCTACTGCTTCATCGGCATAAAAGGCATCGAAGTACCTAAGCAACTATTATCCAACGCTAGTTGATCGATCAACCTATCCAGATTAGGTTGTCTCACTCATATGATCTTTTACCATTAATTATCATATTTCACATTCTTAAAGTAGCTTTTATGAGTTTTACTGATCATTTAGCCAACCAGAGACTAGATTAGTGTAACCATTTTCACATTCCCCTTTATATTCATATGATTGTCATCTTTATGCAAAGTCCCTATCTTAACACTTATATCACATTCTTATTAATATCAAAGCTTGCATTACATTCATGTAAATTATAACATAATAATCATGTTAAAGTATGTTTTGCATCCCTACCTAATCTTTGTTAAATCATTCAGTCACAACTGTATTATTATACCATATTATTTTTAATACCTCTCTAACACTTGAAATATCATGCATTTCTTTTAATAATTACTCATGTATATATTCATTTCTTTTTATATAATTACTTCTTTACATTACTTTCATAAACACTAAATTCAACTATAATATTTTTTTACTCACCTACCATACATTTACACCTGTGCATTAATTTTGGCCGCACTTACACTTATAAAGTGACATGTTTGAAAAACAATTGCCATATTTGCATGCATTGATCATTCTC
>CANXYI011722886.1:0-11250 GCA_948208565.1 Hura crepitans
GTATAAGATGAAAGAATGCATATTTATGTAAGTATTATGGTGAGGCCAAATGGCCTATGTCATGTGATGGTGCTTGATAAATGTTTTAATTACTGTAAATTATGTTTGAATAAGTGTATGGAATTAATAATGTGTTTACAAAATATAGTATGTGTAAATGTTGCATAAAAGGAATTATAAATGAGATAATGTGCTCTTTAATGATTTAATACATGATATGGTGCATAAAAGGTGTATATTGAGTTAATGCGGCATATTATATTTTTATTATGCCTATTTCATTATCATTATGTATATGACATGTATGTAATGAGATGAAAGCTTTAATAACATGTGAAAGACATATTTAAGAAAATGGTGATTTTGTGCATCAGCTTATAATTTATATGCATATATAGTGGTAAATTAATTTTATGGAAATGTGTAATGCATTTAATATGAATGCATAATGATCTAAAGCATACATTAACATCTGCAGGTAAAGACTTGATATATGGCATTATTATGTGGTGTGGCATGTGTAAACACTTGGAATTTAGTCCTACAATGATAACTAGAGATAGGCACAAGCAACAAGGCAATTTGAAGAGCTAGAACCATCATAATTCAAAAAGTCCAAGAGAGGAATCCAACACAGGATTTGCACTACTAGACTTCAGCTCGAACTAAAATTATAGTTCTTTCTAAAACCCTACAATCTTATGTTATTGCTTGAAGAGCTTCATGCTAAGGTATGATCTAAAGCCTTCTACTATATATATAATATACATTCATACTATTCATATGGACCCATGATCTCTCATGATTAGTCATAAGTGAGGTGATTCTATGTAATCCCCATATTGACCATAGGAGTAAGTCATTTTAAACTATTTTATTGTGTAAAAGTTTTGAGTGGTGTGTTCTAATTATTCTATTATTTTAATCATAATTTCATAGCCCTATCTTGGTGCTTGTTTACATCTACACAAATTAAATATATTGACATACATGTGACTCAACATCTATGTGGACTATTGTGTATTATTGCTTAACTTGATTCTTGCAATTATGTATTGTATATGCCATACTAATGTATTTAAATATAGTTATATCATGTGATTATTACTCTCTTTAATATAAATATCTTTAGTATTCTGCAACTATTATGTGGTTCGTATGGACTCCATTTCTTAAGGAACACAGTTTGTAATGATGATCATGCTTTAATTGTGTTTGTTATGTTTTACAGTGTGCACAAACTCCCTCTTATAAGGACCATAGCCCGTACAGATATCTATTAGTGATCCTAATACTTGTAAATGTATGTATATGTTTATATGCTCCCTGTGATTAATAAATCTATAGTTTTCCCTAATGATTATTCTTTTAATCGTGTATTAAGGTCCATCTATGTTTTTGCCAACCAAATTGTTGTATGTGTATTCTATCTTTAGGTCCTCATGGACAATTATTTGTTGATTTTGACCTATTCATTGACTTGTTTGCAAGTGACTATTCTAGCTGCATATGAGGTTTGGACAGACATAGCCATCCTTACATGCAATAGTTTACACAAATATATTTTGAAGTCATATTGAGTTCGCATGGACTTAATGATGTATAGGTAGGACTAATTATATGTCTTGTTTTATTTAATTTGGTTTTATACTTTTTACTTTAGTTGGTTATTTTTAGGTTTTAAAAGGTAGTTTAATAACTTGTTTTACATGTAAAATGCCTAAAACTCACATCAAAATAGTTTTTTATCTAATTAATTTATGTTTTTGTAATAAAATGATTTTAAGTTTTCTTTAATAAAAGTCACATAAAAAATGTATTTCGACAAAGGCTAATCTCCTAGAGATAGGAGTTAGGCAATTATGGCCAATTCTTATGGAATTATGGGTAATTGTCAAGTCAAATAAACATGAACTAATAAATGACTTGATTTTGAGATATTAATACATACTTAATGTAGACGCCTTGATTTTAGATCTAGGACTTTTTTATGTATTTGGATTTAACCTATGATGATAACTTTCAAGCAATGGCACTTACCCTTTTAGAAGCCAGTTCGTATGGACTTAGTTTAGCAAAAGCAATAAAGTCTTCACAGACCTAGTTCAACAAATGCAATATGGTTCACATGGATAAGCATTAATGGCCCAAACCAACGCTACCATGCCCATAGCCCAAGGTCCACATGATAGATACACAAGCCCATGTCTACATAAACTTGCTAAAATCGGCCCAAAGACCTGGTCCAAGCCTATAAACTGGTGGGAAAGTAGACCATATTAGTCTGTATGAACTAAGCATTCATGGTCCACATGAACTAAAAGATGAAGCCTATGTCGGATGCCTAGATGTTAATTTATTAGCTTAGAGGCTATAAATAGCCCTTTGAAATATGTGAATAGGGAGGAGGGCAATGGAGAGAGACTTAGAAGAAGTTTTCTAAAAAATAGTGTTATGAAAGAATTCTAAGAGAACCCTTTTTGTGAGTCTAGGAGAGGACTCCAACTAAGATATGATCTACTAGTCTTTTAGCCATTCACTCATAATTCTTTTTCCAAACCTCTACATTTTGTGCCATTGTTCAAGAGTCTAATCATAAGGTAAGATCTGAGGCCTCCTACTGTGCATTCATAATATAGACCTAGGATCTTTAAGGATTAATCACAAGTGAGGCAATTATATGTAATCCCCGATTCGATCATAAGAGTAGGTCATCCTTTTGAGTTGTTCCACATTGTATAATTGATTGTTTTCATGTTATAAATAGTTTATAATTTTCATCCTTATCACATGAACTTATCTTCTTTATGTGCATATGATATGTAGTCCGTACAAACTTAGGATCTATAATAGTGTTTTATTCGTCTTATGTGTTATGCTTTCATGTATTTCTATTTACTGCAATAACATGCTTATATGATATTGCCATGCATAATTATCTTATTTCCTAATATGTATATGCATAGACTCCCTTTCTTGAGGAACGTAGTCCATATGGATTATCATATCCCATCCATGTGTATTATGTTATGTAGCCTATACGGACTCCCTTTCATGAGGAATGTAGTCTGCATAGACATTAATTTTGATTTCTAGTTCTCACTTGCTTTTGCATTTCTTATCCTCTTTAATCAATCTATATGAATCCTTTATTTGGTACTGTTAACCTTTTACTTTGTAAGTAACCATTCTCACTGGAATAGAGGTCTGGATGGATAACTAACCCTTATAAGCCTTAGTCCACACAAACATTTGCCAGAGCTTTGTAGAGTCTGCATGAACTTAACATTGTATAGACGGGAGTTCTTTAGACTTTTTCTTTTTGTTTTGTATTATTTCTATTTTATTGCTTATTTTGGGTTGTAATAAGTAGTTAATAACTTGTTCTATATGTTAAAACCTATTCTCAAATCATATGGTTTTCTACGTAATTAATCATTGCTTTCTTAATAAAATGGATTTGAGTTTTCATAATCAAAAAGTCATAATAATAAAATGTATTTCAATTAAGGCCAATCTCGTAGATATGAGAGTTGGGTAATTACCCCCAATTTCTATAGAATTATGGGCAATTGTTAGGTCAAATAACAATTAATCAATAACCTACTCTCTAGATGCACAATTATTCTTGTTGTATGCTTAAATATCACAATTTACTCTTTATGCATGCAAATGTGACATAAATACTTTAAATAAAATGTATGCTTGCTTGATACGGGATTGATAAAAATTACAATATACAAAGAAGGTATATTATTCGAGCATAAATAAGAAATGAATTATGAACCTTTTTGGTATAGAAGATTAGAGGTTCTAGTGTAGAGGCCAGGTGGTGACTCCATTAATCACTCTTATCCCCAGTAAAAATATCATAATCTCTACACTTATGCTTGTTATATATTTCAATCTCTACATGAAAAGGTTAACTTGAATGCTGTAATTAAATGCTTGCTTACATGATATGGGATTGATGAATGTTAGAATATAAATGGAGGTATATTATTGGGGCATTAAAAAGATCTGATTCTAAACCATTTTTGGGCAAAAGATCAGTGGTCCTAGTGTATAGCAAAGTAGCAAGTGCAAAGACTAACTACTCTCATCCCTAATAAAATATAATAAATCCATAGTGGTGACTCCTCTAGGGATTGAGAATTGAATTCAAAAGTGGCCAACTAATATACCTTTTAATATTTAATTTTTATCAGTCCCATGTATTTAATTCTATATAAATTATGTCCCTTTTTGCCTTGGATGGTGTTGCGAACCATGACCCCATTTTTCATTTAAGAATTAGAGATTGCTAGTGTATCCATCACTTACTAGCCTTATGCCTATAGGTATATGAAATGGTAATCTAACCTATTGCTATTATTCTTGATTAGGAAGACCCGTTAAGAGGGACCCCCACTTGTGGGAACCATAAAGCCTTCTCAGACCAAACCATGAAGCCCATGTAGACAAGCTTAGTAACTTCCCCTAGGTTGTATGATGCTAAAGAGTTTGCGATTGCATCATGATTTCTATATAGGCCTATTACATTTAACCTTATTTGAAGTGGAGACAAGCCCATTATGCCTTTTATCTAGAATGGGCCCAGCCGAATTTCATCTCAAATAAAACTTAAATGTCATGGATCATTATAATTGCATACTCTTTAAATATAAGAGGTCATTAGTCCAAATTAAGCCCATAATCGAACTTATGCATCCCCCAATGATGCTTAGGTAACCCCATCTAAGAAAGAAATGGCTAGGCCATATGTGTGGGCGTAATAAGGTTGGAAGGCTTACTACTTGTGTTTGTCCTTGTACATCCCAACTTGTATCCTTTATTGTGTTCATATACACATGGATAACATTATATTGTACCTACTACATGACATAGTCTTGGTATCTTTCTTGTCTTATGAACTATATGTATCTCATGAACTTTTATATTTCTATCTTAGTACTCATGCATTGTAAACTCATTTCATGTAGACTTATTTACACTTTATACTAGCATATGACACACTAACCATGCATCAAAAGGCTACTATCTTGTAAAAACTCATGCATCTTGTGACCTCTTTCATGTAATAACTATCATGTACCATGCATCCATACATACTTATGCATCACATTTAGATCATTAATGTATAAGACATCCATTACATGTCATGCATGATCTTAGACAATTCATACATCATTACTAAACCTTTCTTTTGTAACCACCATTGATCTATCTACCAAAAGGAATGATCATGCTTGGAGATGAAGTAGTAACGAACACCATGCTAAAAGAGATCTTTTAAGACATGGAGAAAAGGATGATAGATATTATGAGCAATGCACTGTCAAGTATGTATGCCCAACAAGATAAAGGCTAAACTCTTATTACTAACAATAGCAAGAAAGATATGGCTGATGACTAGGTTTATGATCAAGAAATACCACTTGTTAAGCCAACTTATAATAGAGTTCCACAACCTAAGCATGACAATGAGGATCTTATCAAAAAAACTAAATGAAAAGCTATAATCCAAGAGTCACCTAATGGCTAGGGGCAAAGACATCAGCTTAGAGCTTAATCATGCCATGCCCCACAATTTTAAAGTGCCAAATTTAAGCAAGTTCGATGGAACTTTTGACCCAAGGGCTCACTCAAAGCAGTATGTAGTAGCTATGAGGTCAACTAATGTATTGGAAGAATAAATGATAAGCTTGTTTAGTATGTCCCTAAGTAGGCAAGCGCTCGATTGGTGCTGTAGCTTGAAAAAAAAAAGATTTAAGTAAGCTAGAAAGAGTTGGCCATTACATTCAACTAGCACTACTCAAATAATACAATTATTAAGGTAACCTTTAAATACATGGAATTGGTACGCCAAAAACCTAATGAATCCTTCTTAGATTACTTAGAATGATGGAAGGCCAAGCTACCTAAAATGAGGAATAAACTTGAGGACATTGATAAGATCAAAACGTTCACTAGTAATGCTAATAACTATATGAAAGATAGACCCTTTGCTTGTAATGACTAGAAAATCCTGACTCTCATGAATAGTACTCATAGGATGAATAATGCTTCTCAAAACCTAAGTAGCACTAAATGTATCGACGGATATTATTAATTATGATAGAATTTTGGGCAAAGTTTGGAGCCAATCTGAATTCATTAGGATGGTTAAAAACGTTAAATAAGATTTTATGGTAGTGTCATATGAATAATGCCACAGCCAAAGCTGAACCGTAAATAAAATAAAAGGTTGTTCAAAATAATATGAAAATGTTATGACCTGATACTCAAATATTCCAAATAGTGCATTGGCATTGGAATTAGAATTTTTTGAGATCAAGAAATATTTTTATTGAATTTTAGGGCTATAAAATGCATTAACTTTTTAGGTTATTGTCATAGTTTGGGCTCAAAATTTTGGAAGGATTTAGGGCTTGGATTTATGGAATTTTAGGGATAGAAATGAGAGAAAACCAATATTATTATTGTTTATAATAATTTTTTGAAAAATGAAAAATTCATTTTTGAAAAATTATAAATAGGGGAGGAAAATGAATTTCCCTTCATTTCTATCCCCTCGCATAAATCCTTCTTCCCTTTTTCCCTTCAAAATTATGACCCCTCTCCTTTCCCACTCCTTTTTGATTTCTTCCTATATGGAACGACCCACTTCACAAGCCTATAACCAAATTGAAGAGCATCTTGAGATGAGTCTACGGACATTAAGATCACCGGGAACGACAAAGTATTTTAGGAGAAAAACTAAAAAGTTTTTGAGGTGAATAGTAACCTCTCAACACTTGGATATTTCTTTTTCGCTAATTTGATTTTTCATAGGTTCTCTAGGGTGTTGTAGAGCTTGTATCTAGGCTCAAAATATTTTTTTTAACTTGTATATTATTTTATATTTTTTTTAAAGTTCATACCCTTTTTTAGTCATAGGCGAGGCATCTACCCAAGCCTCTCCAGGTAAGTAGAAGGCTTAGGCTAGCTTTAGTGATCCCATACAATATATTTTTGTACTTGTAATCACATTAATTTGGGTGAAATATATATAAACCTATTATGTACATTTTGACATAAATGGGCATTTAATGATATAATGAGAATTAAATTCATAATTAAGTACATATGAAAGGAATGAATGATGAGCGCAAGTAATGTGATGGTTTAGTATTAATTATACATGAATGATGCATTCTTATAATGATATTAATTAATGAACACATTAAGTGAGTTTTATGCATTAATTGATATAAATTGTAATTAATGTTCATATGTGTGTGTATCATTAAAGGATGATATTATATGCATTTATGTGGCATGAATGAGATGCTAATGGTGGTAATAGGTGGCCAAATGGTCAACAGATGTTTATACGCATTTATATGGAGTCTTATGGCCATTATGAGCCGTTAAGCCATGTTAATATGTGTATGACCGTATATGATAGATTTGCATCATAAAAAGCAATTTGAGCATCCATACATGTTGTATGTTATTAAAAGTGAGTTATACATGTGACTTTGTAGCTTTATGCATTAAAAGTCTAAATTTCATTTTTGTGAGCATTGTGTGCATAATTGTGACTTATACACATGAATGACTTAAAAATGATGTTTCGTGCTTAAATGCCTTTTCGAATGTGCACTTATGATGACGATAATGTCTATGCATGCTTAATGATGGCCAAATGCCTTTTTGAATGTTGGCCATAATTATAGCCATAAAATGATGTGTATCGCTAAAATATCGATATTATGTGAAAAATGGTAAATAATGCAATATGTGATTGTCGTGCATAAACATGATTCATTAGACTCTTTAAGGCATGTTAATAATGAAAGAAATGAAAAAAAAGCATGTTTTTGATGCTAGATGAGTTTTCAAATTTTACACCTAAGCTACATAGCTACTCGGTGTTTTTGAGCTTATGTAAGCCTATTTTTGCAATGTTATGTTTTAGTTAAAATATGTTACTTTGTAAGAATGTTTAGGCCTCACTGAGATGCAAAATGGCCATTGGGATATGTGTATGTGTCATATGACAATAATTTTGTTACGCATTAAAATGGTTAAAAATGAGATAATCAAGTAGTTTAATGATGCCTATATAGTTAGACAAGTTAGTATGGATAGGTTGACTGGTTAAGAAGGATTAGTAGCTACAATGTTTACCTTCAGCTAATAGGTCTATAGGTTATATGTGTATTTGTATCGACGAGCACAAAGCTTTCAAGCCACTATTTAGCACTATATATGTGCAATCCTTCGGGTTGATACATTTTGTATCTACGGATACCAGTGCCTTTGGATACACTATTTAAGTACCTTCAGGTAGCTTATTATCCATTATCTAGCCTTGGATAGTTATCACTTAAGTGTGGGCATAAATTAAACAAATAATTATAAAAAAAGATAATTGTGGTTCTAGCATAATTAAGTATAAAATAATGATAGATGCATTTTCAAATGATACAGTATATGTGGCATTGATGTTTTTGGTATAATGTTAGGTTTAACCCATTTATATGGTGCATGTGGTAAAATGAGGAGTTTTATACTTATAATATTGATTGGTTGATACATATAGGGATTTGGGGCACGAATATGCAAAAATGATGCATATGTATGTTAATGGATCATAATACATATTTTTATACTCGTTGCCATATAATATGAAGCATGTGTATATTTATGACCAATATATAAATACTTCATGCATAATGCTTGGCTTTAATTATGTTAATGACAATTCAGTTGTAATTATGGATATAATGTAGTTTTAGGGTTATTGAAGGCAATTAGGTGTTTAAATTGCATAATTATGTTGTTATCATAATGTGTGCATATGTATGGTTTGATATATCTCACTTAACATATATTTCATAAATGTATGCTTGAATTGTTAGACCTAGTAAAAGTGATTACACCACTAAGTGAAATTTTAGAGCATTGCCTATTTGCCATGCGTAGGTAATAGAACAACAAATTAGAGCCAAAGATTCTGCACCATAGGAGACTTTTGAAGGTGACCCCAATGTCAGTATTTTTAATCATTTTGGAATAGTGTAATGATGTAAATGTAATATTAGTAGTGTGCACTTGTGATTCCGTAGGGCTTGGGCCTAATTTGTAACTTTGGTTGTTTTTGTAACTAAAGTTGTAATATTGTAAAAGATTTATTTTTCTCAAATGATTGTGTGATAAATTTTGATATTGCATGTGAGAATGCTATTTGAGTTAAGCTTGAGGCTGTGTGTTTTCTTATGAAGTTTAGAGTGTAATGACTCGAAAATCCCTACTCTTATGAATAGTACTTTTGGGGTTAAATAATGCTTCCTGAAACCCGAGTTGCACTAAATGTATTAAT
The DNA here is from genome assembly GCA_948208565.1 of Hura crepitans. Lineage (NCBI taxonomy): Eukaryota > Viridiplantae > Streptophyta > Magnoliopsida > Malpighiales > Euphorbiaceae > Hura > Hura crepitans. Next base: position 9,371 of record CANXYI011722886.1, read on the forward strand.
GGGTAGTATTAATTATAAGAGAATTTTGGGTAAAGTTTAAAGCTAATATGAAATTGTTTGGATAGTTAAAAACACTGAATAAGATTTTATAGCAATGTCCTATGAATAATTTTGTAGGCAAAGCTAAATCATAAATAAAATAAAATGTTGGTCAAAATAATCTGAAAATGTTACGACTTGATACTCAAATATTTCGAATAGTCCATTGGTGTTGGAATCAGAATTTTTTAATATCGAGAAGTATTTTTACCGAATTTTCGTGACATAAAATGCATTAATTTTTCAAGTTTTTGTTGTAGTTTGGGCTCAAGATGTTGGGAGGATTTTGGGCTTAGATTTATGGAATTTTGGAGATAGGAATGGAGGAAAACCAATATTCCTATTGGTTATAATAATTTTGTGAAGGAAGGAAAAATTATTTCTGGAAAAGTACAAAAAGGAAAATTTTCCTTCCTCCCATACACACCATACAACAAAACTCACCCCTCCTCCATTCCAAAATCCTGTCCACCTCTCTCTCCTTTCCTTGTTAATTTCTTTATCCACAAAGCCACCCACATGAAAAAATTATACCTAAAATGAAAAGTATCTTGAGATAAGTCTGTGGACAAAAATATCACTAGGAATGATGAAGTATTTCGGGAGAAAAATCGAGACAATTCCCAAGATGAATAGTGACCACTTGACTCCCAAGTTTTTTTTTGAGTTTGATATTTTTCATGGGTTCCTAAGGTGTTGTAAAGCATATATCTAGGCTCAAAATATTTTTTTGACATGTGTATTATTTTATAATATTTTTTAAAGTTCATACCCTTTTGTATTCGAAGGTGAGGCATTAACCCGAGCCTCTTGAGGCAAGGAAAAGGCTTAGGCTAGCTTCAGGCATCACATGTGACTCATTTTGGTATGGCTAATCACATTAACTTAGGATAAATGCTTGAATTTCTATTATGTCCATGTAGTTACATAATATCAATAAATGCCATTTATCATTATAATGCCTAATAAATGTGTATCTATGTGTATAGCATTAAATGATGTTACTACATAGTATGAATGTGATACATGGTAAATGTATGTAGGCTGAATGGTCCGTAAATGATACCATGTTCATTTATGCAACAAAAACACCTTATAATGCAAGTATGCGATATAAATGTTTGTGACCATGTATATTTAGTTAAAAGTATATGAATGTAATATTAGGTATCTAGAAATGGCATATAATGGTCAATGTGTATAATGTGTCTTTTATGGCCTTGGGAAATATAGAGGCCGAAATTTGCATATGTAAGCCATATTTGCATAGTGGTGAATTATATATGTAAATGACTCAAATATCATGTTTTGTGCCAAAATGCCATCCCGAATATGCATTTATGATGACTATAATGTGTGGGTGTGCCTAGTGATGGACGAATGCCATTTTGATTTATTTTATGAGTTATTGCCATGATATAGCCATATAATGCATATTTATCACTAAAATGTTGATACTATGTGAAAAATGGCAATTTATGCAATATGTGATTGTTGTGCATAACCATGTTGCATTAGATTCTTTAATGCGTGTTATTGATGAAAGTAATTGCAAAATGTATGTTTGTGATGTTGAATGAGCTTTCTTGCTTTTACACCTAAGCAATGTGATCGTTTAGTGTTTTGAGCATATGTATGACTATGGATCTAAAGCAAAAGCATAAGTCCATATCTGAGTATAAGAAATAGTTTGCTCACTTGAGTAGATATGCTAAGATAGTGGTGGCTACAAAAGAAAACCACTATAAGAAGTTTGATAAAGGGCTAAATTTAGATGTTATGCAATAGGTTGCTCTGATGCAGATCAGGGACTTTTTAGCAATGATAGTAGCTTGTCATAC
>CANXYI011722907.1:0-12823 GCA_948208565.1 Hura crepitans
ACTAGGATACTATCCCAAAATGAATAGCAACCTACAAATCAAAAGAACACTTTTATAACTCATTGTAGACGCCCTACCATTTTGTGGCCTATGATGATAGCTAGAGATAAGCTCAAAGGAATAATGCAAGCCACTTAGAAACCTAGTCTACATGGATTAACATGTTATAAGTCCATCGGGACATAACACCACTAGGTCCACATCACCCAACTAGACTCTACTTGGTCCAAGGCCTATACTCCACCTAGATAAACCAAAGTTCACGTCTGCACAAAATAACACAGACTTAGCCTAAGACTTAGCCTAAAGCCCACAGACTGGCAAGAAAATCCAAAACCTACATCTGCATGGACTAAGTTGCCTAAGTTTATATAGACTTGCTAATAGAAAGCTTCTAGAAATGGGAGCATTTTATTTAGACTCTGTCTCTCAATCCTAGAAGGATTCTAACTCCTTTAAAAAGGAGAGCCATCCCCTAAACCTATAAATATCCCCTATTGGGTATGAGAAAGAGGAGGTAATTTGAGAAGCCAAAACCCTACTGTCCAAAAGTTTAGGAGATGACTCCAATGCATGATTCGCACTACTAGTCCTATAGCCCACACTAAAACTCTATTCTTTTTAGAATTATGCATTCTTGTGTTGTTGCTTAATAGCTTCTTCATAAGGTAAGATCTAAGGCCTCTTACTATACATATAATATACATACATATTATTTATATTGACCTATGATCTCTTATGATTGATCATGAATAAAGTGATTCTGTGTAATCCCCACATTGATCACAGGAATAAGTCGTTGTTTTAAATTATTTTATTGTGTGTACTCAGTTGTTAGCATATTGTTATTATTATATTATTTTAATTCCAATAACATAGACCCACCTTAAGGCATGTTTTGTACATATGGACTAAATAAATCGATATGTGTGTAATCAGACATCTATGCAAACTATTTTCAACATTGTCATAATAGTATCTTACATAGGGTGTATTGTATTTGCCATAATTGATGTGTTTATATGTTGTTATATTACATGATTATCATATAAACATCATTGGCATGATAGAACTAATATATGATCTATACAGACTCCCTTTCATGAGGATTGTAGTCTATACAAATGGTTATGCTTTGAATTTATTTGTTCTTAGTTTGTGGTCCACACAAACTCCCTTTCATAAGGACGTAGTTCATACGGATGATTATGTCTTATGTACATTCATGCTACTTTACAGTTTACATGGACTCCTTCTCATGAGGATTGTAGTCTATATGGACAATTGTTTATAAACTCAATCATTGAATATGTATGTGTATGTACTCTATGATTAATAAATTAGTAGATTTCCTAGTGATAATTTCCTTAGATATGTATCATGGTTCATCCACATTTATGCCAATTAGATCATTGTAAGTTTGTTCTTTCGTTAGGTCTTCATGAACTATTATATGTTGTTTTTAACCTATTCTTTTAAGTTATGTGCAAGTGACCATTCAGATAGAACATGAGGTCCAAACGGACATAATAAGCCTTACATGCAATAATCTATACAAACACATATTAGAGCCATGTTGAGTCCACATGAACTTTATAACGTGAAGACGAGAACTATTATATGCCCTAAAGTATTTCATTTGATTTTGTATCTTTATTTCTTTTGGTTATTTTAGGGTTGTTATACATAGAATAATAACTTATTTTATATGTAAAAACCTAACCTCACATCAAATGATTTTTTATATAATTAATTGGTGTTTTCTTAATAAAATGGTTTTGAGTTTTCCTTAATAAAAGTCACATACAAAAATATATTTTAATAAAAGCCAATCTCCCAGAGATGAAAGTTGGGCAATTACCGCCAATTCCCATGAAATTACAAGTAATTGTCAAGTCAAGCAACCACTAATAAATGACTTAATTGTTGGATGCACAATATACATATACCTGTTATATATTCTCAATACTATAATTTACTTTCTTTGAATAAAAAGGTGATATGAATGCTTTAATTATAATGCATGCTTACTGGATATGGGATTGATAAATGTTAGAATATAAAGAAAGACATATTATTAGAGCATTAATTAGATCTAATTCTGAACCCTTTCTAGGCTAAAAAAAAAAATCAATAGTCCTGGTGTAGAGCCAAGTGGCGACTCTAAATACAAACCGCTCTCATCCCCAATAAAATACAATAAATCTACACTCTTTTAACCTCATCATAACTCAATTGGATCCTTTTGATCCACCACAACATCTCAACACAATAATTTCAGAAAACATACATTCCATATAGTAAAGATAGAAATCCAATAGCATAATAATCTGTAATTACATATTACAAAAGTAATTGAGTTCTAATAAAATTTTACAAAACATATTAAAACTAGTTTAGGTCCAATTCCCTTTGTAAAATATATAAGTGCACTACATTTATGACATCCCATAATTTATACCAAATACCAAAATATGTCATATCTTGAGATATGTTGCTAAAAGGCTTCATGCATTATCTATAATTTAACCTACACATTAGAAAAATAATGATGCACTAAGCATAATACTTAGTGGTGGATTCTATATAACATATTTAAACTCATGCACATGCATTCATGCAATCATGCATTCATCTGATATCAATCACCAAAAACATCTTATATCATGTGCAATGTGATATAACATAAGTGTGCAAGTGTACAAGTACCGTAAACATGCATTACTCTTTCATGTACAACTCATCATGTCAACATACATATTCTTATATTGATTTATTTATTAAGATTTTATTAGATTATGTAATACTTTTTAATGTTGCCCACATACATAAGACAAACTCCCAAAACTAAATAGTGGGAATCATTGACCATAGAGGTCTAGTGTTAACCCAAAGGTCTAATATGTTAACCACAAAGGTTCGATACATTGACCTAAAGGTCTAATGCATTGAGCCAAAGGTTTAGTACATTGACCCATAGGTATGATATCAAATAAATCCCATAGGCAAAATATGTTGGCCCATAAGCTTGAAAATAAACACTAAAGTGCCGTAGCAACTACTAATCTCCCTAGTTGACTGATCAACTATCCAAGCTAGGTTGTCAAATTATATAGACCATCACCATCCTTAAATAAATTTCACCTTGTTAAAATAACTTTTAAGAGTCTTACAAGTCCTTTGGCTAACTAATGACCAAAGGGGTTAACAAGTCCTTTTTATCATGTTATCACCAATTATGTCATTTAACATGATTAATTGCACTTATAGCATCATATCGTACATAAGCCATTCATACCTCATGCTCATTATATTATTCCATAAAACATCCTTTACATATAAAATATGGTATATCATGCCGACATCATATCAATTTCCTTTGTGAATTCTTAAAGTAATAACTATTCTAACACAAGCCATTTAGCTTTACATATTCTATGGCATGATTGTGCTCATACATCATCTCTTATCTCAACCATGATTCTTATCATATAATAACATCAATTTCATCATATACAATCATTATCATTAAAGCATAATCATATAACATCAATAAAAAATCATTTATTTCCATAACATATAATGACATGTATACTTTTCCTTTAATTCACATAAAGCATTAGTAGCCTCACTTTTACACATTTTGCTCACATAACACATTATCATTATAGCAAAACATAACATAACAAGTTATCATCACTTAGATCATTTTAATCCTTCCCTCAAGTGAGCAAGGTTTCAGCCAAGCAATACAACATACATTATTCATTATATAGTGCCATTTTCTCATGTCATACCTTTTTTTTTCTTATGTCTTAAACTATGTCACCAATTAAGACAATTAAATTACATCACATGCCTTACCTACCAATAAGGTGCCATTAATGTCACAATTACCTCAACTTATGGAACAATTATCAAATTAACCAATTAAATGCACTTTAGTTATCAATTATCACAATTTACATATACCCTACTCATTAACATCATTATACACTAAATCTAAACCCTAGGTGACTTTCGGCTAACATAAAAAGTCTACCTCAACATCACAATTTCATCATGTTAATATGTTCATAAACTTATTCATAGCATTATATATCAAGCCATCACAAAATTACACCATTTAACATACTAAACACATCAAATACATACACTCATACTTTAATTCAACCACACACACAGATTCAACATGCTCATAGAATACACATATCAAAATAAGTCTTTTAAACACCAAGGACTACTTTACACCTTCTTTTTGCCTTAAATTTGCTTGGACTTCTTTCTCTACACAATATACAAAACATCATAAACAAAAATTCATATAAAATAAAAAACACATCCAAACTCAAATCTAACTTTAAAAGTGTTCTCTAAGGCACTCTTAGAACCTAAGAAAACTTACTCCTTCAATTTTAGTCACTATTTAATTCCATAAAACCTTAAAATCTCTTGATTAAAGCTTAATCTTTGGGAAAATTCATCATAAACTCACTTAAGCTCAAATCAAGGTTTAGTGGTGGATTTTCGGTCAGAGATTGAAGATAGAAGAAAGAAAAATAAAGGGAAGTGATGTTAAGGATGGAGTTGGGTGAAGAAAAAACAAGAAGAAAAGAATGGCACTATCGACATGTTGACTAAGAAATGTTTGACCTTTTTATAAGCCTCTTGGTTAATGGTCGAGATCTCCTCTCTTTCTTATCCAATGACTATCATTTTTCCATCTTTAATCCACTCCCTTTTTAATTTTTTCATCTCATCTTAAAGACCATTAAACACATCTTATAGTCCCATATAACCCTTTATAATAAGACTTGAGAACCTCGAAAAAATTACACTTAAAAAACTAGAAAAATAATTAAAAATGACACTTTTTAACTTAGCCTGATTTTTAAAAAATACTTTCTAATGTTTAAAAATTCCAATTCCAATGCCAATAGACTATTTAGAATATTAAAGTATCAAGTTGTACAGATCCTAGATTTTTAAAAAGCAAAACAAAATATTTTATGATTTATGTAAAATTAGGTTACTATTCATGAGACACTACTATAAAATTTTCACTATCATTTTTAACCTTCTAAATGGCTTCATTTTCACTTTAAATTTTATCCAAAATTGTACTATGATTAATAGTTTCATTCGTTCATGTTAGTGTCAATCGGGTCTTAAGAAATACTATTTCACGTCTCGAGAAGTACCATCTAACTTTCGCTTTCCCAACTTGCTTCTTTGATGTTGTGATACCTCCATAACACCTTTACCAATAGCACTATTTTATTCTGCAACTCTTTAATTTCTCTTGCAAAAATCCTCATTAGTTCTTCCTCATAAGATAAATTTGGTTGTATTTTAACTTTCTTACCTACTTAGTTCATGGAATACATCCTGATCTTTTGTAACTCTCGAGGCAAAGCTAGTTTATAAGCTTTTAACCCCACACATTCTGACATCTCATATGGACTAATAAACCTTGGGCTTAACTTACCCTTCTTGCCAAATCTTAGGACTTTCTTCCATAGAGAAACCTTGAGGAAAATTTTTAATTGCATAATTTATAGCTTTTCTCTTTAAGCCAGCATATAATTTTGTATGTCCGATACAGCTTTCAGCCTATCTCTAATAATATTCACTTTCTCTTCAACATCTTTAATCAAGTCTGGTCCCATCAGCTTGTTCTCACTTAACTCACCCTAGCATAAAAGAGCTTTACACTTTCTTCCATACAAAGACTCATAAGGAGCCATTCCCAAGCTCGCTTATTGACTATTGTTATAGGCAAATTCTACTAAAGAGAGGTATCAATCCTAACTCCCTTTAAGTTTTATGGCATAACTTCTTAACATGTCTTCTAGCACCTAACAACATGTCTACTTCATAAGTATATGATCAGCTTGGTATTAAAGTCATTCAAGTACTAAAGTTACCTGAATAATCATCTCAAATTGGCTATCTATCTATGGATGAAATGCCATACTGAAACTAAGTCGAGTGCCTAAGGCATTATGAAACTTTTTTCAAAACATTGATGTAAACCTCAAGTTTCAATTAGATATGATTGAAAATAGCACTCCATAAAATCTCACTATCTCATCAATATATAATTCTAGCAACTTTTCTATAGAATAATCCATTCTCACTAATACCAAATGAGCATACTTAGTTAATTTGTCTATAACTACCCATACTGAGGCACACTTCTTCTGGTCATAAGTAGCCTAATAATAAAATCCACAGTGACTCTATCCCATTTCCATTCTAGTATTGCTATAGGATGAAGCAATCCATATGGTCACTTGATGACAAGTAAGGTATCTGGTCACATAGTCTATCATATCTCTCTTTATACAATATAACTAATAAGAAGTCTTCAGGTCCTTATACATCTTGGTATTACTAGGATGCATAGCATACGGTGCATTATAGGCTTCCTAAAGAATCTACTTCTTCATTTTTTCCATATATGGTACACATAACTAGCCTTAATAATATAAGCATCTATCACTCTTGAGCTCAAATTCGTTGGACTGCCCCTTTTGGATCAAACTTATGATATTCTTTAACTTACCATCTTCTTTTTTAGTATCTTTAATTTATTGAAAAAGACTAAGCTTGATTTGCTATTTAGCTGAAAGAGATCTATTATTCATGAACTTTATTCTAACATTCATAGCTCTCATAGCTGGCATAAACTTTATGCTCAGAGCATCTACTACAAAATTAGCTTTCCCGAGATGGTAGTCAATAAAGTAATCATAATCATTAATTAACTCCATCCATCTTCTTTATATCAAATTTAACTCCTTTTGTGTATAAAGATACTTCAAACTCTTATGGTCTATGTACATATAACACTTTTCTTAAAGATAGTGTCTTTAAATCATCAATGCAAAGACTATGGCTGCCAACTCTAGGTAATGCATCGGATAATTCTTCTTATGTGGCTTTAATTGCCTAGAAGCATAAGAAACTACTTTGCCATCTTGAATCAAAACACATCCTAAGCTATTTAGAAAAGCATCACTATAAATACTAAAATCTTTCCCTGATGTTGGTTGTGTAAGAATCAATGCTTCTGTCAACATCACTTTTAGCTTGTCAAAACTCATTCGAAGCTTGTTATCCCAAATAAATAAAGCATTCTTGTGTAGTAACTGTGTCACAAGAGCTACAATGAAAGAAAAGCACTTAACAAAATGTATGTAGTATCTAGCCAAGCCTAGGAAACTTTCAATCTTCGTTGTGCTTCTAGGTGGCTTCTATTCCATAACTGCCTCTATTTTGTAGGGTTTTACTCTAATGCCTTTTACAAATGCTATGTGTCCTAAGAAAGACACTTCCTCAAGCCAAAACTCATATTTGCTGAGCTTAGCATAAAGCTTTTCATCTCTCAAAGTTTGCAACACAATCTTGAGATGTTGTTTATGCTTATCTTTATTCTTAGAATACACTAGAACATCGTCAATAAAAACCACAACAAACTAATCCAAATTGGGTCTAAAGATCCTATTCATCTAATCCATGAAGGCTATGAGAGCATTGGTAAGCCTAAATGGCATTACCAAAAACTCAAAGTGCTTATATCTAGTTTTAAATGTTGTCTTAGCTACATTTACCTCTTTAACTCTCAACTGATAATATCCTGACCATAGATCTATCTTTAAGAAAAACATATGCACCTGAGCTGATCAAATAGATCATCTAACCATGGTAATGGATATTTTTCTTGATATTCACTTTATTTAGCTGCCAATAATCCATACATAATCTTAAGGATCTATCTTTCTTTTTTCTAAATGAAATTAGTGCTCCCCTTGGTGATACACTTGGTCTTATGAACCTTTCATCCAATAGTTCCTGATTGTATCTTTAACTCTTTAAGTTCTATATGTGTCATTCTATATGGATCTATAGACTCTAGCTGTCTAACTTATGGCAAACCTAGTAACTCATCTAGAAATACATCTACAAACTTTGCCACTACTAGTATCTGACTACCATCTAGCTTATCCCTTTTGCTGTCAAACATATGGGCCAAGTAGGCTTGACAACTTTTTCTTATCATCCTTCTAGCCATAATAGTTGAAATCACATTAGACATGAAGTCTAATCCCTCACCCATAACCATGACTTTTGATCCATTAACTGTTCGAAGAGAAATCCTCTTCTTTCTACAATCCACAATCGCATAGTGCTTAGACAACCAATTCATGCCAAAGATTAGATCAAGCTCATTGAATGGTAGTTCAATGAGATCAACGAAAAATATATGTCCTTAAGTACCACATGCTGCCTTATAGGCTTGCTAATCATAATGTCTATATCAAGTTGTTCCGGCTTTAACCCTCTATCTTATGCCCACGTGGTGCATATGTATAAATGTGTAGAACTCAGATCAATGAAAGATAAAATTGGAAGATCAAAGAGGTAAAATGTACTCGTAATCACATTTAGAGAATCTGCATCTTCCTTTGCCCTAATGGCATATCAATGAGCAAATGCTCTAGGTTTTACCTTCTCTACTGTCTCTAATCACCCACTGAGCTGACTCCTTTATCTCTCTTATCCCCTCTCTAGCTTCTAGCAATAACTAATAAAGAAGCCTAAAATTGTGTAAATATAATGACCTCACTAGACAATCCTTTGATAGTGGTCTTTAGAACCACACCCATAGCATGCTCTAAGAATGCTTTTTCCAACCTATGCTTTCTATTGCAATGTTAGTATCTAAACACTAGTGCACTCCTAATTTTAGAGATTGGTGTAATAGCTACCTGAGCCTTTTATCTAAACTTCTAAGTCTGACCTTGCCTCTATTGTTGCTTCTGCTTGGACTGATCACTCTTATATCTCTTCTCACAATGAGGAGGTAAACTAGCTTGTTGCTAACCATAAGGTCTCTTCTTCTAGAAAAGTTCTTTCTTTTAATTCTAGATTTCCTCCATAATACGGGTTGTTTCCACTAAGGCTATGAAATCCCTAAGCTTCATAGGAGCCACTTGAAGCTTAATATCATAATTGAGGCCTTTCTCAGACCCCTTGCACCTTTATGCCTCAATGGTGACCATTTCCGTGGCATAGCGGCTTAACTTTGTAAAGCCTTCTCATATTTTAATATAAAATGGTGTCTCTACTTAAGGTCAACAAACTCCTACCTCTTCTTATCTAGGTAATCTTTTGTAACATAAATCTTCTTAAACTCCTCCAAAAAGAAACCCCAAGTCACTCTCTCAATTGGCATATACTCTGTCATGGCATCTTACTATCTGAATGCCTCATCTTGTAATAAAGATGTTGCATAGATTAAGTTCTCATCAACTGTACACTTAAGCTACTGCATAATTATAAACATCTTTTTGAGCTAATAATTTGATTTGACTAAATCATCTAATCCTTTACTAAAAAATTCCTCAGCACCCATCTTTTTAATCATTTTTAGGTAGATTTTTGAAAGAGCTTGAGGAATTACAGGTTGTTATCTAGTATAGGTAAAACTATAACTGCCATAGTGGCTTGGCTTAACAATTTTACCATATGCTATAAAAGGGTTGCTTGAGCTTGTGATGCATGCCTAGCATCACTAGAAGTCTCTATCTCAACCCTGATAGCCTCTTATCTAACTATTGTCGAAGAATGTCTCTTGACTTTCTCATCATCTTTTGTTCTAGACGTACTTATCTTTAGTCTATAGGAAAAAGAATAGATTATAAGCCTCAGTAGTGTATAATTCTACTATGCATGATCTTAAACTGTACATACTCATATGTGACTCTTATGTACTAAGGAATGGCTAAACCAGAGCTCTAATACCACTAAATGTGACACCACTCATCCGGTTCGATTGCCAGACCTTAATGAGAAGCAACACACAAATGATATCTAAATCATTATTTATGAAAATCCATATAAATTTAATACTCTTTTTAATAAAATTTGAACATGTATAAACTTTTAAAATCTTACTTACTTAAAAACCTCTTTGGAACTTAGAAACCATTTAAGATTCATCGTGTCGAAAATTCAATAGCATAATAGCTGTATCAGGACACTATGCCAAAATGAATAGTAACCTATAAATCAAAAGAACACTTCTATAACTCATTCAACCTTATCATAACTTGACTAGATCCTTTTAATCCACCTTAACATCTCAAAATAACAATTTCACAAAACATACATTCATATAGTAAATACATATTACAAAAGTTACTGAGTTCTGGTAAAATTTTATATAACATATTAAAGCTAGTCTAGGCCCAATTCTCTTTGTACAACATATGAGTGAACTACATTCATGACACCCCATAATTTATAAAAAAGGAATCAAAATACCAAAATATGTTGTATCTTAATCTACACTACTGAAAGGCTTAAGCTTTATCTATAAATTAAGCTAGCATCACAAAAATAATGATGCACTAAGCATAATGCTTAGTGATGTATTCAATATAACATATTTAAACTCATACACATGTATTCATCTTATATCAATAAGCAAAAGCATCTCATATATACGTAATGGCCCTATGGACCTTACCGATGACTGCACCCATATAAGAGGCACTGAAGTACCCTAGCAGTTTTTATCTATCCCTAGTTGATCGGCTAACCTATTTAGACTAGGTTGTCTAAGCATATGGGCCATCACCATTATTTGTTAAGTTTCACATGCTTAAAGTGATTTATGTAAGTTATATAAGTCATTAAGCCAAAAATGACCAAATAGGGCTAATTAAAGTCTTTATTCATAATGTTCACATCAATGTCATACTTCATGCAATATAAACATCATAAGATAGTTATGACAATATTAGATTAGATATAAGCCTTACCTTGCATTTACACAATCATATCACATTTCATTACTGGAGAATACTCTAGGCACTCACATATTGTTCTTTCATGTAATTGTTCCCAGCACCTACATCTCTTATCTTCATATACCATTTCATGTTCATAACTTTAATCTATCAAATTACATTTCTCATGTTACATATTGCTTTGTTAGTTCAAATATGCTTTTGTCAATCATACCCAATAACATAAACATTATAATCTTTAATTATACCATAATTATTAACTAACTTCATTTATCACTAGCTCATTACACTATGTTCATACATATTCATGAAATCATATAATTTCCCTTATTTATACACATTCATATTTCTAAGAGCATAAACTACACATTATTTATATTTTTTAATTCCATAAGTTAAATTTCAGCCTAAATACATATAACCTAACTTTACTCCATATTTCAATACCAACATTATTATTCATGTCATAAATCATCTTTATCATCAAAAATCAAGATTAAACATACTTTATCTCACAATTAGTCTTACATATCACATAATTCAAAACACTTACCATACATTATCCACACATAACCCTATACATGGGTTTCAGCCATCATGCAAAACTCACACACTAATCACTTTAAACTTATCATACAACACCAATTATTCATGCCTTAAAATCAACCCAACTACTTAGAACTACCATACATCAAAGACATATTACTACACACATTTATATCATGAAACACACTTTATGTACTAATTCACACATAAGACATCGATACATCTATTACCAATCATTCGACCAACTCATGAGACACCAATATATCTCTTCATTCTTAATATATCCAATCTATTATTACATTTCATTTTACATTACCTATATCATTCTATAACATCTATTACTTTCTTAACACATTTTAAGCAGTGATTTAGCACACTACATCATAAAATTATCATAGCACATACATTATATCCATATATCATACCTTAATGATTTTGGCCATCTTACATAACCTTATAAACTATGGTAATTAGGCATTAAGAAATTTAAATTCAACTAAAACTTTACACACAATACTCATATTATCCTTTCATAAATAAACTTATATTATAATACTTTGAATCATAAAAGCATACTCATTACATCATTTGATCACATCCTTAATCATACATATAACATCTCAATTCTTCATTTAACACATGTTTAAGCCTTCACACAGCATCATTGAATAACTAACTTTAGTTACATTCCAATAACCATATAGACTTTCATTTATTAAAATCAACATACACACTTTAAATAATGTAACACACACATAAATGGCATACTCTATTGAATACACTTACTATGAGTGTCAATGACACCTAATAAGCTCCTCTAAGGCCTTTTCTTGCCTTTCTTTTTGCTAGCTCCTCTTTGTCTCCAAACATACACCATATAACCTTATAAAAATCCATAATAAATTTCAAGCATAACTAAACTTCAAATTGACTCAAGATTACTCTTATTAAACATATAAGGCACCTTAAAAAACTATAAAACCCCATTGAAAATCATTTACATAAGATGGTGGCAATATTCACTCTAATCCAACAATCCTCAATTCTTTAAAATTGTTCTATAATTCTTGCTCCAACGACTATAATCAAGAATAAAACTTATAAATCTTAGGTTTTGATATGTAATTAGGGTGTAAAATAGAGGTTCAAGGGAGCAAAAATGATAGGCTTGAGGCTTAAAAAGACATCAACTCTAGAGGGAACTAATGGGGAAGAAAACTATTTCTTAGTTGACTAAAATAAAAGCCTTTGACCCCTTTTATAATCCCCTTAATCAATTGCTAAGATTTACTCTTTCTTTAAGTCCAAGGGCCATTCAAAGTCCTCCACATTTCTCCTCTTTGTAAAAATTATTTCCTTCCTCTAAAAGTGTCAATTAATGTCCCTTAATGTTCTATAAAATCATTTAATATAATACCTAAAAGATCTAAATAAATCGTGCTTAAAAACTAAGAGAC
>CANXYI011722914.1:0-12327 GCA_948208565.1 Hura crepitans
ATCAGGTCATCCCATGATTTTAAGGCTTCTTCTTAGAACAAAGAAGTGGCATAAATTACTTTCTCTGTAGGTGTATAGAGCATCTATTTCATTATCTATCTAAAATAGTCCAACTAGTACTCTACTATTCTAAGATCCACTTCGCCATTTTCTTTAAAATCTTTAACTCTCATTCTTTTAACTCTCTCTTGGTAGGTCTTTTAGAGAGATAAAGGAATATCTTATTATTGTGGTGCTAGAGGCAAAGTAGCCACTGTAGCCTATCATAAAAGCTATAACATCTCTTGTAAGAATGTTAACAAAATTGACCTATTAAAGATACTTACCTCGTAACATTACTAGACATAGAATTAACCCTATTGGACTTCTATCCCATGGATATAAAAGCCTATCCTTCCTTTTCTTCTCATGGCACGCTTATCTTAACTGTAGGCTCAAGAACAATTGAGAAGCCTTGGTGTCATTAAATTATGTTATGTATAGACTTGACTCCTACAACACTCTTATATTGCCTAGGAATGCCTAAATTAGAGCTCTGATAACATAAAGTGTGACTCTTATTACCTAGTCCAAACGCTAGCCAATCGTCAAACATGACTAATGAGTGCACATATAACATGTTATCCAATCTCAACTCATATAACATTATTTAAAACATCTTAGCATACATGATTAAAATATAAAAAATGTGAGTTTTCAAAAACTTTTAAAAATCAAGTTTAATATTCAAAAATTGAGAATCTTCATGCCAAAATTTTTGCAACATAATAGCTGTACCAGGCATTATCCGAAAATTTGAATAGTAATCTGTAGTTAAGAAAGCACTTCTAAAACATTTCTCAATCATTTTCCTATCTTTGTGATCCTTCTAATCACTCCATAAATGAGAAATCACAACCATAGTCTCAACCTTAAAAAGAGACAACATAAAAGCATAAAATAGTTGTAATACCTCGAGCATTGTAAAATTAAGTTGACCCAAGTACACCCATAAGGCTTGGTTCCTAGCGACTTATGAAATCGAACAACTAAGGGTTAATTATATTAACTAACTAAGATTATAATTTTTGATTTGGAAATCTAATGAACCTAAATAAACAATTAAAAGGCAAACATTTAGGAGAATCAACCCAAGTGTCGATTGTTCTTAAACTTAACTTAGCTACAAGGGATCAAAATGGAAAAAAGATAAAAGAAAAAGAAAAAGATAAAGAAAGGGAATAACATAAGTAATAGCCAGGAATTGAGGTTTCGTGAACAGTGCCATAGGGTCCAAGAAGTGTGCCTAGGTTGTCGGGTCACTTACACATAGACCAAGGCAGTGGCACTAGTTATGAAACTATAAGGGGCTTTAAGCTATTAAAAAAGTTAAAATTTAATAATTTAGCTGAACCAATAATTCATTTTAAGTAATAAAGAATGCATCTATGCAATAAAAATTTTTCGAGCCAAGAATGACCCAGGGTGTGCCTGGACAGACTTGAAAAGAGTGGACCCTAAAGCTCAAAAATTCCACTTAGTCCACTGGTGAAAGAATTTTTAGATTCCGAGGTCATTTGCAAATTCTAGTAATTTTTCAAGTTGGCATACAAATAGAGGCAATCTGAAATCTATCTTATCGATGGAATTTGGCCGCAAAAATTTATGAGTAGGTAGAGGGGATTAAAATATGAATTTTAAAATGAACAACATAATTTTCAAAGCTCTGAGTGAATTACTATAAATTTTTGAAATTTGCAAAAAATTTGAGATGCTTTCGAGATTTTTGGGAGGTTTTGGGACAACTCTTGTCATGTCAAAGGGGATCCCACACCATGCCAAGTGTCCAAGGAGGTTTGCCAAGTGGCAAAGCACACTTGACATGTGTAATTCCATTTGAATGGAGTGAAAAAATTTCTTCCTCCCCAGTCATTGTCGATGCCAAATAGGAGTTTGATTGGGTATAACTCTCTTATTTCTTCACCAAAAATGGTGATTCTAGTTTCTAAATTTAGGTCTATCTATTAGACACCATAGGGAAAAAGAATTTTGGCAAAAAGGATTTCTCAATTTGGAGTTAAAATTCATCAAAGATCACTAGTTTAGACTATCTAAAACTGTGACCTTTAGGTGAGTTCATGCCTATTTCTTCTACATTTCTTGGGATTTTTGGCTTCCATTTAATGAGATAATGCCTAACACCTATGTGATTGTGTGTGAGAGGTGTTTGTGGCAATTGGATGGCAAATTGATGTCCACAATGAGGGAGGAAAGCTATCATAGAAGCTCGATAGCCTTGTGATCTGATGGATTCAAGGGGTTTTTTTCACTTGTAAGTGAATTTAAAGCATTTCTTTCATGTAATGAGCTGATTATGATGATGAAAAATAGTTTAAGATGGCTAGAATATTGAGTTTATGAATAATTACTTCAATGTGAAGGTTGATTAAATGATGGCTTGGTGAATTACGGAGCAATGGCTCAAGAAACTTACAAATTAGGCTTAAATTGCTTGCTGATTTTAGGGTGTATGAATGTTTGGTTTGGACATATAATGCCTAGAATATGAATGAAGAATTTCTTGGCGTGTTAGAAGAAGAATTATGGTAGTGGTGATTGGAAAACATTATGAGATGTACCTCCTATGCTTGTACCCGAGAGCTACCATGAATGAATTTTATGTGTGATGTTTGATAAAGAACTTACAAGTATATATAACCTATGAGAATTAGCTTGGAATTGAGTATGTACGTGTGTATTTATGTTCATGGCATATATATAATGGAATTATGTATTATTTTCCTTCATACTCGAGAGGAATGTTGATGGTAATATGGCATGTAATTTAGTTTATTAAAGTGTTATGCATGTGAATTATAATGGTCAAGGCAATTGACTTATAATGATCTTGAATTGAACAATGCATATGGCATGATGATATTTTAAATGAACTTTGAAATGTATCTTTAAGTGACTAAAAAGGTTAAACTCAAACATATGGCTATGACCTAGAATAATTGCTTAAAAGGTGACTTGAAATGAACTAAGAGAAATGAACATAAACTTGTGCCTTTAGGGCTAGATTTGGGATATAAAAATGAATGGCAATTATGCCTATTATTTGGCCTTGGAAGTGGCCTAGATATGATTAGCTTTAGGCCTATGAATGTGCTTAATAAGATGTCTAAAATTGTGCTAAAATTAGACTTAAAATAGTCTTAGAACTGTACTTGAAAAGTGGTCGAAATGACCTATAACTATCCAGTTGGCCATTACCCGAACCAAAAATGTCACTAAACAAAAAATGTTAATTTCATAAGAAATAATGTTATGATAAATTATAACATATTAAATCTTGTATATTGGCAATAACATAACTTAGAGTTAATTTGGGATTTTTCCCGACAGAGCAAAAATATAGCTATACCAGACTACTGAAAAATAAACTATGTAATAAAATTTATAAATATCTATTATTGCAACTTAAATATTATAAGAACATTAGTGGTCAATGAATGAGATTAAAGTGAGCTACTTAGCCCATTAGTTAGACACCCACTGGATGGGTTGACCGATCAACTCAAGGTTTTAGCAATTACTAGTTGTCTGATATATAGGCAGTAAATATTATTTATGGCTGGAGAGCTATAGGCTAATCTCTATTATGTCACATAGATGTTGAAATATTATTTATTACTAGGAAGGCCTATAGGCTGATCTCCATTATGTCATATAGATGTTGAAACAATATTTATGGCTAGGGAGGCTTACGAACTGATCTCCATGATGTCACATATGCCAGTGTAGCGGTCGAGGTCTAAGGGACCACTGCACTACTTTATTTTACCTCTAGGTCTAGTGTTTGTAAGTGTTGTCTTTCTAGTTAGGCTAGTGAATTGAATTTTATGAATAATCAATATGGTCATGTAAATAAAATTAAGCATAATTGGATAATATTTTTTGAGTAATTGATGAAATACAAACTTAAAGGCATTTTGGTAATTTTACACATATATTGTTAAATAAATTGATTAATGTAAAGCATGCATGCTATGAACATTAATAACTATTTTAAATAATTTATAATAGCCCAAAAGGTTATTTCATGACATATAAATATCTTAGGGATATTTTAATAATTTGGCACTATATTATATACATTAAATCAAATGACTTGGTAAATTCAGTTATTAGACTGCACAAGTATGAAAAGATATGATACCATGATTTAAATGCTTTAAGCTCACCACTGTGTATCTCGTATACTCAACATACCTTTTTTGGTATGAGGTAATCAAGAGTGGAATCCTACCTCATGTAGCATGTAGATAAGTGTTCAGAGGATACCTTTTGAAGGAATATAAAGTAAATGTTGTATAGTTTTGATATCTATGTACCTAGGTCCGAAATGGGTAAAAAACATGTATTTAAGTTTTGTTAACTTAATGTATATAAGTATGCATAAACTGTTGATGTAAATATAATAGAACTATATGTTTTCCTTGTGAATGCATGTTAAAAAATGATGCATGTAGATAATGTGAGCCTGAGGCTCTACATATGTATGTTTTTATCTATGGTTTAAGGGTTATGATTGCTGTGTGATAGTTATTGTTCTTAGGCTAAGAATAGGGAACCAGATGGGTCCAAGAGTTGTGAAATAATTATAGAAGTGATTAAACAAGTTTTAAGATTTTTTGATAGAGACCCAGACAACCGTTATGTTACCATAATTTTGAAAATTTTTAGGAATGGCTCATAATTACATGGAATTAACATCCTTAGTATGTATACAACTTAAGTAAGGTATAGAACCAAAGAGAAGTGAATTTAGAAATAAAGTAAGTTAAACTGATGTAAAATAATGTAAGTTAAATGAATGGTATTAGTGGCCAATAACTGGATGAGTGACCGAAGAGTACATGTATCACCTTTGGATTTTTTTAGTGAATACATTAGGGGGTGTCACAACAGAGCACCAAAAGGAGGATGAAGTTGAAAGAGGCAAACTGACCTTACTTCTGATAAGTGGAGTTATAGCCACTGCATTTTATAAGTGTCAATGGTAGGTGTTACACTACACATAGTTATTATAGTAGCTACCATAAAGGGAATATACCTGTATTGGTAGTGTGATGGTTTAGGGACTATGTGGGATGGCATGATAGGATCATCTAAGTTATAGTATCCTACTATTAGTGTGTATTGACAATATGTGGAGTTATGTTCATGACTGGTAGTTCTTGGCAAAAAAGGTGGTCGCTTATATAATTGAATTCCACCATCACGGAAGCTCAACCTTTTCAACCTTATAAGATAGAGATGGTAAATCAATTTTGGTAAGATAAAGAATATTTGAATTGAAACCTATATAAAAATAGTTTGGAAGAATCGAGGGCTATCAGTAAGGGATAGAGGATGGGTGGAGATTGAATTGCCCCGTATTACAGCACTGACTACTGCTAATGCGATTAGAGGTAAAAATTGTTTCCTCCCTTCCTCTATTTTAATTTTCTATGTTCAAGGAAATTGTTATAATTTGCTATAGGATTATAGCATTAAGAATGAATGAGTGAAAGTGATCGAGTAAAGAAGAGTAATGTTATATAAGTTACTGCAATAGGGGATGGAATTCTACAAATACAATATCTAGAATGAAAGCTAAATTGGGTAGGGAAATAAATTGCTATAAGAAAGAATAGGAAAGAATAACATAGGATAAGAGAAGAATAACATGGGATAAGAGAAGAATCGAATATGGGAAATAAACACGACAAACATAGAAGATGATTTAAGAATTTTTCTATTAGTTTTTTTTTTGCTAAATTTGGTTTATAGAGCATTAGTGTTCTAACTAGACAAACAAGAGAGAATGAGATAGGTGGAAATGGATAAACTATGTATGTATTTTCGTAGGATGGGGTAAGAGGTGAAAGATTTGTAAAATGGTAAATATGAGACAGTGGCTAAGGATTAATTAGGTATAGGGATTTTGAGGGGCTATTTGGGTTGAGTAGTAAGCTCCATGGATTCTTATAGAGAACACAAATCATAAAGAGTGATTAAAGGAAATTAGAAGTTTGATAGGAGAGTGCTTATAGAATTACAACATTTAGGGATGTAGTGGTTTTTACAATGATTGGGTAGATAGGGTTAAAGTAATAAGAAAATAATGGCAAGCCTAATAGAAGATAAAATGAAGGGAATAAATGATGGTATTAAATAATATAGCTATTAGAACCAAATCAATAAATCTATTATGGTTGAGAGACCTAACATGAATAAACTGATAAAGATTTATTAGTGTAACTAAACTTATAGAGTGGTCGACAGGGTAGGAAAATAGCTAGTAATGGAAGACTATAATTAGCTAGCATGAAGTGTATTCTAAGTTGTAAAGATGTAACAATTCTATATGCTTATGTTATTATGTAATAGTGCAGGGAATATAAGTATACCTAGTTAGAATGTACTTGAACTCGTATTTTAGGAAGATCTAAATGGACAACATATTTTGGGAAGTGTAGTAAATGTATTTAATGAGGAAATCTATAGGTGTAAGGAAATTTGTGTTGTTATAAGAACTACCTTTTTTTAGGATAGGGTTAATTTGAGATAGGTTACAAATGAGGATAGGAAACATGACTGATTCTAATGTAAAGTTAGAAAGCTAGTTATGCATAGGCACATGAATACATGATAATAGAGTGAACCGAAATTAGGATAAATAACTTCCTATGAGAGATGTTAGAGTAGTGAAATTATCATAACAACTAGCCATACACCTAGAGTAAGTTGTTAAATGTGATAGGGATATATTGCCTAATCACATAAGAAATTATGAAGTTACCAATAAGCAAGTAAGAGTATGCAAAGGTTCATACAAGTAATTATGTTTAACTAATTTATTCTTTACATTTTATGTTTGAGGGCAAATAATGTTTCACATTATACAAGAGTATGATTTATTCCTATTTGTCATAAAATAAGTCTTACTTATGGTTATATAGATAAATATATACAAGTATAAATACAAAGCAACTGATAGGATAAATTTTAAAGCATGAATTATAGAAGGTTATAACAAGAGCCATGTTAGTTTAACTAAATACACATAAGATAAGGTATATGGTTAATGTGTTAGACTAAGACAACTTAAAGTGAATAAAATGTATGAAAATAGCATGGATACTTGGCCATTTTACATAGTGCTAATTAGAGATATTTAAAATTATGGGTTCAGGAACACTAAATAAATTATAAAGGGGATAATTATCCATTAAAATGTCTTAAACTAATTTGATAATTATGATATTTATTGTATAGTAGAGCAATATGAATAGGCTTGTTAGTCAAAAAGGGATAACAAATGAGCATAGATAACACATGTAAGGATAAATAAAGTGAGAGATACCCTTATGTTTGAATGGCATAGTAAAATAGGGTAGACTTAATGTATATATGAGTTCAGGGAAATAAGTTATACGATTTGTGCAAGACTGTAGCTTTACATCAAAGATACTTTTCCTATGCTTAGTAAGAGGTAAGTACTCACTTATATTTTAATCTTAATCACAAAATTAATTTCTTAAAATTTCTTAATTTCAAATTAATTTTGCTAAAGGATTTTTGGGAATGGCAAAATGATTTACTAACTTGTTTATTCCATATTCTCATAACACTCTAGAAATCATATATGCATTCCTAAATATATTTGTACATGTAAGTTACATGCCTATAGTTAGTTTTTGATGCATAGTTTAGGAAAGATATCAATTTTAATGCACTCATGCAATATATGTGTAGTAATATGTTCACCTAAACAAATGTCTATATGATGGCAACATGTTATGTATTAGAGTCATAGATCATGTCTCACACTAATTATGTGATTAATTTTGGCATCTTTTATAGTTGCAATTGACATTGTAAATGTAGTAGTCACATTAATTACATGTTATTCGAGTCCATTATTAGTTATCAAGGAATAGTACAGTCATGTTCATCTTACATTGCATACATTAAACATATTAGTGACTAGACCATAAGACTAGCATCCTATAGGATATACTAATGATTAAGACACCTCATGTGATTTTTAACTAGCATGCTGAAAAGCTAATTGGTAATTAGCAGAGAACATACACATAGGAATGGAAATCTAGGTTTACAAAATTAAAGGTTATACAGGTAGAAATTTGTGTAGAGAATAAATTAATATGATTAGTTACAATAATGTTAGTCAATTAAATAAAATCAGTGGAGTGAATTCGAGCATACAGTCTTAAAAGGATGAAAATACTATGCTTATCTTATAGAACAATTGAATATAAAAGATCAAGTGTAAGATCAAAAGCCTAAGGTAAACCTTACGGAGGTCAAGTTAGGGTAGCTTTCATGACAAAGAGAGGTAGTATGCAAATCTACAACAACTTATAGTTGGGTACAAGTGGCAGTTGAGCTATGTACAATGATAGTGGCTCAGGCTATAGATATTTATCAGCTTATAGCTATTTATCAGCTTTATTAGCTTATAGATATCAGCTTATCAATCTATTTACCCTTCCTCAGGATCACTCTAGGAGTGAGTTACCCAAGCCTAAATTTATAAAACTTTACTAAATTTGTGAAACATTAATCTAAGACATGAATAAAGTTAATCAAGAAATAGGAAATAAGTTATACATATAATGTGCACATTAGTCCTTAAAGTTATAGATACCACACCTCTAAGTTACACTATGATAGAGATGTCCCGAATTTGGAGATATGCCACAGTGTTGAATACAAATAAATTGCTAGAATTAAAGTTACATGATTCATTTATTATAGTATGGCATATTCATACATATACCATTACAATATCATTATTAATATGAACATTAGTGCACAATACACATTTAAAATTATTGATAGGAATGCTAGCATGGGAATATGCATAATTAGATCACTATTTCAATGATACTTATATGCACCTATTACACCTCAAACAAGATACCTAGGGCTCTAAAGGTGTTAACTTAGTTTTCCATCTAACATATAAGTTATGGGAGAAAGTTGAGGATAGGCACCCTCCCTAAGGTAGTCTTGTCTAGAATTCCTAAAATATCGAGACATTTTAGTCAATTGATAACTTTTAACATATTTTAATGCATAACAAGGAATTATATGTATGTGTTATACAATATAAGGCTATTTCTTACTTTGTAGTTATATACATATGGCATATCGAGTAGTGAAATAGTTAATGGGAGGATCATTGAGGGATTAATAAATAGGCACATAAACTCTTGAGTGATATACATGTATGTGTAGTTGAGTATAGGTAGTCCAAATCTTGTTAAGAGAACCTAATGCAACTTTTCCAGTCATAGAGGAGAGTTTTTGTTGGGTTCTTGAATCATCATAAAGGTTACAGACCTAGTGTCATGTTGGCGCATGAAATTATTGTATCCTGATATAGATGTAATCATAGTGTGATTAATGGGTACACATAAACATGTTTTTCAAATAGTTGAAAATTTTTGGTAGGTTTCCGATTAGCTATTATGTTGCTGAAATTTTATCTTAAACCATTCGTTAGTTAAATTATTGTCCGTGATGGTCATGTTATCAATTAGGCTTAGCTAACAATACCATTTAAACTAACTATGTAAGTCATAACCTCTTAAGTTTAAACAAATTTGATTATGCGGTAACCCTCTCTACTAGTTACCTGGGTGTGACCTAAAGGTTAGGTATTACAAAAGTTTAAATTTAGTTACAAAACTATATATGGGTTACAATTACAAAACAATATCATTTAGGCATAATAATAATTACATCCAACATAAGAGTGAACTTTCTATAACTATACATCTCATAAATCAATTACATACAACAAAATATACCAAAAAGAATAGTCTTTTATTGCTTATATGGATGTCTAGAGGCTTTAGCTCAATCGTCCTCTTTATGTACACTTTAGAAATAAGATGATGCGCTAAATGAATGGATCAGTGGTGTAATCAAAATAACTTTTGTATAGTGCCATATATAATCATGCTTAAATATACAAGATTTAGTGAACAATGCTTATGATTAATATAACATCATTCATCCCATGTATATGCATTATCAAGCATAAAGAAATCATTATACATAATGAGCATATCTATATCTAATACACTACATGTCATTTATACATGCTATAAAATGGTTATAAATAATACCAATATTACATACTTAATACCATTTATCATTCACATGATAGAGATCATACATTATGTGTAAATAAGTATTTAAGTTCTTTTATATGTCTATTCAATTATCTTTTATAATGCCCATGTTAATAAGAAAACAAATCCTATAGATGTCAGGACCATCATATGTAGTGGCCCACATTTTGGACCTGAACAGTTACTGCACTAGTATATGTGTATAGTGATATTAATGGACCTAAATGGTGATTGTACCTACATAAAAGTGTGTAATGGCCCCATGGAACCTAAATGATGGTTGTACCTATATGGATCTAAAAATCATAAAAATATAAGTTTTTGGGTCAAACTAAAAGTGGACCAATAAACACCGAAGTGCCTTAGGAGCTACTATCTCTCCTTAGTTTACCAGTGAACCTATCTATATCTATGTTGTTACTCATATGAGCTATCCTCATTTGTTATTAATTTTGCCATTATATTATAGTTTAAAATAACTTATTCTAATTTTGGCATCATAAAGAATTGATTAAACCAAAAACATTATGTTATGTTTCGTATTTCAATGTTTAAGCACAAGGTCACTTGCATTAATCACTCACTTATGTCATATATTATCATTATATGCTCACATAAACATTTTCAATACATATACATACACTAAGAACCAATAAGCTATTTGGCCATTACATATGCACACACACATTTGTTCTATGATCTCATGCCATGCCTTAATCACTTTCATTTATAACCATCCGTGATCATAATTACACATCTCATTCAACTAAGGCATACCAAGTGCCAATGTACACTTTTATCTCATGCCATACCTAACTAACATCTATGTCATCTCATTATGCCATAAATACACAAAGTTTAGCATTCAACTATCATGATGTATAATTACACACAAATATACATATATGATACATTCACACATCCAATCTTACCTACATACATATATCATTCTTTATAATTTGTCTCATGCTCTATATGGTATAAATACATTCATAAATTGGCAATATTGCTTATTCACAAGTATTACTTGACATATATTCAAAATCACACGCTAATGCCCATTAGGCCATAAAGCCACACACACACTTTTTTATGGTATAATTTTGTCCTAATCTATCATACCACATGCTCTTGAATCATAATTCATCATTCCATGTCAATATGTGATTATTTGCATACATTTTACAACATAAACACTTACACACACATTCAAGGCCATCCGAACATCATGCTCAACCATACACATGCATACTTTTTTCATCCTTTTGCATACACACATCTTATATTTCATCAAAGAATCCTGATTTGCATGTTAATTAATCACATACTTAAATATTTCTTTACAAGCCTACATATACATACATTGGTATAAGCTAAAGCATATGAGAATTGCATAAGAAACATCAATTACACATGCTTAACATGTCCAAAATACACTACGGAGCTTGTCTAGGTCTTTACCTTTAAAACAAAAATTTGTATAAAATAAACAAAAGCTTAAAACATGAAACTAAAAGCATAGACATAGTCTTAGGCACTTAGGGAATATGGGAAAAATGTTAGGTTTTAGAAAAAGTTATTTGAAATAAAGTTAGTCACAATTGACTTCTAGTATAACCCACTTTTTTTCTTTATTTTCTCATGAAAATTGAGGTGGAATTGAACTTATTAGGCCACAGAGGCATAAATTTCATTCTTAAACTGAAGAAATCGTGTGAAAATTAAGGTTAACTAAGCCAAAAATAGCTTATCTTGGCTTATTCAAGTCGTCAGCTTATGGCCTCAAAAAAGAAAATGATATCTTCTCTATGTAATAGCTGTAAGTCAAGGCTTCATGAATAATAATATCGAGGCTTGAAAAGTGTGCTCAGAGTGCAGGGTCGTCTTCATGAGGATTGAGGCAAGGAGTACTAGTTATGAAACTTTGACTAGCCATAAAATGATGAAAGTGACTTAATTTAAAAATTTAGTAGAACTAATAATTTATTGTAGGCCAAAACCAAGGAAGCCATAGGCTTATATTGACCTAGGATAGGAATGACCCAAGATGTGCCTGGACGGACCTGAAAGTGCCATATCTTAATGGTCAAAAATTCTTTTGAGGCCATTGGTGAAGGAATTTTGAAATTCT
>CANXYI011722995.1:0-16167 GCA_948208565.1 Hura crepitans
GGGACCACTTATAAATCTTATGGATAATCCCCTATCCCATTTTGACCTTTTTCTTCCTAAGCGACAAAATGACCATTTTACTCCTGAGGAAGATTTTCAACTCTTTTAGTATTCCTTTCTAATAAAAATTTGTTTACTTGACTTGTGTCTTTGGTTATCATTATTAGGCTTAGAGACTCAAAAGTCAGTGCTTAAAGTTGCCTTTCTTTTAATGAAATTTGTAAAACATGCTTAAGTGATGCATATTTTATTAAAGTCATTGATGTAATGCATGTTTGAGATAAAAGATACTTATCTGAAATCTTAATGCTTTATCCTATGCCTTAAAATTTGTGACTTTCTTGATTTTTTTCCTACATTTTGAAGCTGTGACTGTCTTGATGTTTTGTCTTACGTCTCAAAGCTGTGATTGTCTTAGCATTTTGTCCTACATCTTAAAGCTATGGCTATCTTGATATTTTATCCTACATCTTGAAGCTGTGACTGTCTTGATGCTTTGTCCTATGTCTCGAAACTATGACTGTGACTGTGTCTTGTAATTATGACTGTGACTACATTAGATTGAACATCTTGAGCTTTAAATCTAGATATTAGATTTGAGATAAAATTGGGGATCATGAATATGTGATTAACCATATCTGATATTCAAGGCATCCTTCCTCGTGACTAGGGATTAAGGCCTAGATCATGTGTTGAAGGACCTTAAGTTATGATAATTCGAGTGTTTGGATTTTCAATCACCTTTGGATTCTTCTACATTTCTTTTTGTGCTTGAAGGGTATTTTATTACTTATACATTCTTAAAATAATTCTTCCAATTGAGATCAGATTTTAAAAAACTATATGCATAAAATTGTTAATAACTTTATTCTGAACCTCTATATCTATTTTGGAAATTTTGAGTTTCAGGCTATGTAAGGGCGAAAGTTTCATTTCCTTTTTCATTTTCTTACTTTTTTAACTTCTTTAGCAAACTAAAGCTTTTTTTCCTTCCTTTGCTTTCTTAACTTTCTCAATTGCATGGACACCAAACCATCCTAGTTTTGACTTTTTGTACCTACTAGTTTAAGTGAAGCCTCTTAAGAGAACTCACATTTTTTAAGACGACATTGACATAAGATTTACCTTTACATGTATCTTTATCGACTACAGAACATGTAACTGGATTTTGTCCCAATCATTTCCTTTTTTGCCTTATTTCTAAGAGAGACTTTAGACTAAAATTATTGAAATTAATCAAATAACTGAAAACCTGAACCAATTAGGCTTGTTTAGACCTTAAATCTTTGAATTTGGATTAAAAGAATACAAAAAGGCATGCTTATAATCATTCTGCTTAAGTTGAAACATCTCGTGGATGTTTACTACCATCACGCAATGGTATGTATAGTTGGGCAGATGTTTCGCACAATACATGATGAGCACACAATGCTTCCATGTACTATATGGGTATTTGCTATGACTGTGTGACTATTATGCACATTTTACTATTTAACCTTTATTTTGTACTTCAGCTTGACTTATTTTTCTTCTCTTTTCATCATTATAAGGCATTTTTTACTACAAGAAGGCTAAAAATCTCTCGAGTGACACTTCTTTCTTTAAAATTCTTCCCCAGTTAGTGAAAGACAAAGTTTATTCTACCATCTTCTCTTTAATAGACTGCTAAGAAAGGGTATACATGTATCTATAGAGCATTGGTCGAGAGGTGGTTTGACACTACTCACACCTTTCATTTACCACATGGAGTCCCATTAGTCATGTGGATTTTACTATGATCATAGGTATTCCTATAGTAGTCAAAGGATCACAATTAATGACTGTTTATTCTACCCCACCATCAAATGGGACTTCATCACTACTTTACTTTGATTGTGGCTAAAATTAAAAGGTAGCAGTGGCATTTATTACTCTTTCATCATCGAGCATTAAACTAGAGTTACTCTTGAGAATCCTCTCATAGAGGTAGAGATTAATTAGCTCAAGAGGGGGTTAATTTTAGTGCTTCTAAGGTGTAAATTGTTTGTTAATATCAAGAGTACTATTAAGAGTCCTTTCCTTTTGGATCTCAGAGACTTAGATGCTATCTTTGATTGGGATTAGGGATCTCTAACTCTAGGTATGCTATACATAGGCCTTGATAAAAGCTGTAGGAGTGTGGTGAAGATACAATAGGGATTTGTTATGGTTATTGAGGTATACATTTCTTATTCTTCTTTCTTCTAGTTATCATCCCCCGTTTTACTTTAGCTATTATTCCAGAGAATGAATTCCCTGAACTCTTAAGATGGAATTTTTCCTTAACTGGGAGAAAACACATGGTCCATTCTTATAGGACTTTCCTAAATGATTTAAAGCATAATACAGTAAGTTCCTTTATGCTCATATTTTTTGTACCTTTTCTTGATTCTTGTACAAGTTTGACTCTTGTTTTCATGGCTACAGATATGTAGGTGCTAGTGAGGTCTGGACATAGCTACATGGATCTTGTTATGAGGTTTTCTCTTCCCCGTACTAAGTAGAGATACAACCTGAAGAGTCTATCCTTTAAATCTCTTCCCCATACTGAGTAGAGATACAACTTGAATAGTCCATCCTTCAAGTCTCTTCCCCATACTGAGTAGAGATACAACCTAAAGAGTCTATCCTTCAAGTGTTGGTATTTTATAGAGAGGGTATTAGGCATAAGATTTCCTACTTTAGTCTTATCTTTGAGGATGCTATAGAGCCTTGTTTGATTGCCTTCATCCTTCCCATTGAGTTGGTTAAGTAGGGAAGGATTGGTTTCAAGCTGAGAGACTAGTTAATAGGATAGCCAATTATGCTAATTTTGTTAAGAGTTCTTTATTAAGAAAAGTATATATGCCTTTCACAGTTTCTATTCTAGTGAGAATTTCTAACACTTAACTTCTTTTTCCTTTTATTTCATTTTGTTTTCCTTTTTCCTTAATAGCTTTTTTTGGAATTTCAGCTTGCTACTTTATCCATTCAGGAGGAAAGTTCATGTTAACAAACTCTTACAAGCTTATCTTTATCTGAGGGAGTATCAGGTGACTAAACCATGAGGCCTGATCCTTATTTCAATTTTTACAACCATGACGGAGCCTTGTGTAAAGGCATTGTGGAAGTTCCTCATTTGAGTACCCGTCCACTTCTAATATAGCTAGCTGGGTATGCTTTCTCTTCTATTTCTCATGCATTTTTAGCTTCCCTCAAATACTTCAAGTTTGAACTTTCTATTTAACACTTGTAGTGCCCGAGAGAGTTTTTGGAATATGCAAATTGCAAAGCCCATAAGTCAAGGTCTTATGAATAGTACCTTATAGGCCCGAGGGATGTTCCCTGCAGTACGGGGCATCACCACAAGGGCAGAAAGGGGTGTATTGGTCATAAAACTTTAGAGGGCCTGAAAGTGGGAAAAACAAATGAATTTAAAAATTTAGCCAAACCAATAAATCATTTCGGGTCAAGAACTAGTGTATGAGTAGATAAAATGAGCGTGTGCCGGGACAGCTCTAGGAGGTGCTTGAATGAACACGAAAATACCATACCCTGAACCTCAAAAATTCCAATGAGTATGATGGAGAAGGAATTTTAATTTTTTGAGGTCGTTTGATATTTTTTCTGAATATTTTATTCTAGTGGGTGAATAGTGTCAAAAAGTCAACTGTGGAATTTTGACTTGAAATTTTACATTGGCCTTAGTGACACTAATCAAGGATTTTTAAAACTAAAATGAAAATTTTTAGAGGTCTAGAGAATTTTCTATAATTTTCTGAAGCTTAAAAAGGCATAAGGAGAATATAAGATGTTGGATCGCCACATGTCGCGATCAAGGCCATCTACCTACACCTATATGAGAGGTTACACATATGCATGGCTCACATGTGTAAACTAGTCATCTTCCTCCTTAAAATCCTTAAAAGTCGATGTCACTCTCTCTCATCTACCATTCTTTTTCTTCATTTTTCTCTCTCCTCTCTCCACCAAAACCCATAAATTTTATATACATCTTTGCCTCTACAGTCTTTAGATTCTAAATCTTCTAACATAAGTGAGAAATAGAGCCTAAATTGGGAGATCTCACACTTGAGTGAACAGTAACTTTTCTTGAGTAAGTGTCTTTAACCCATTTTTTTATTTTTGGTATAGGTAGATTAAGGTATTCTAAGATTTAATATGGTTTTAGATTTCAATTTGGAGATATATAGAATTTTTGAGAATTTTCTAAGGGTGGATTCTATATGTTTAAGTGCTGAGGAAACCTTGGAAAGAGAGCAAGTGTACAAGCCTCCAAATGATGGGAAAAAGGGTGTTTTCACACCCTAGGTATGTGGAATAGACTAAAATTTAGTATGTCTATGTGTTTGTTATGAAATTGTGCATTTGTGTTGTATGGAATTGTGTGTACATGGTGTTAGAGATATTAATAAGGTAATTTAGTGATATAGTAATGCTAATGGCCTTAAAATAATATGTTTGGCATGATAGATTGAGAAGAAATCCATGTGTATGTGCATGTGCAAGCTTGGGCTGAATGGGGTATGTAATGTGATATGGTGTGGGTGAACATGTATATGGCATATTAAGTGAGAAAATGTCAAGTATATGGAGTGTATAAACCATAATTAAGAATGGATAATAATAATAATAATATGTTTGGCATGAAAATGTGGCGAATTGGTAGCTTAATCGGATAGGTATGTAATGACTTGTAAAATGGCATAATTATGTACCTTATGGTGTGGATATGGCTTATGTATGGACATGTAAAGGAATGATGGAAATTGGAGTTGGTATGGATTGATTTATGAAAGGCATGAAATAGGGAATTGATCAAATGAATAGTGTCAGTTTCGTAAAATGACCATATGAATAGTAACTTTGCGACAATAGGCATATTGTGGCATTTTGTGTGCAATTAGGCATGGCATGTAATTTAGTGACATACTGGACTTAAGAAGTACTAAAATTAAGAATAATAGTCTCATATAGACATTTGGCCTATCAGTTAGACACCCACTAGATGGGTTGACCGATCAATTAGAGAGTTAGCAGCTGCTAGGTAGTTTGGTCCTCCTAGGGCCACTGTTGTTTGTTAGATGTGGTAGGTGTAGCCGCAGAGGTTCTAAGATAAACCCTGCACACTTGGGTATTGGGAGGTCCACCTAGACTAATCCCTATTACCCGTTTGATGTTTGTGGGTATTAAGAGGTCCCACGGGGCTGATCCCTGCTATCCACTTGTGGTGTTAGAATATGACTCGGGGTATTAGGAGGTCCCACGAGGCTAATCCTTGCTATCCTATTTGTGGGTATTAGGAGGTCTATAGACTGATCCCTATTATCGGGCGAGGTAGATACAGCTACTGAGGTTCAAAATGTGGGCTACTGCATAGGATAGTTTTAGCTATCTGGTGTTTTAAAGTGTTGTCTGTCTATTATAGGCTTAAAGCATACTGAACTTGATTGTAATTTAAATATATGGACTGGACTGAATAAAAGAACTAGACATGATAAGATAGAGTATCTGGCATGTAAATTATGAGTTGCATGATTCATATATGTCTATGCATTTTGGCATATTAAATTTGGTCTATTCCACCACTAAGTTATACTTAGCGTGTCGATGTTTCAATGCACAGGCTGTAGATTAAGGGTCATTTAGCTTTAGACAGCATCAATGTAGCTATTTTCTGAGTCACTGGGGTATACTTTTGTCTTTCTTTTGGTGGTTATAGTTATGCAATCGTGTATAGTCAGGTTGTGTGGGTTGTAAAAGTAAAACTTGAGATAATAACCTGATATACCTATATAACTTTAGTTATTAATATATAACATGCCTGTTTATACCTATATGTCTAACTTTAGTTATTAATATATAACATGCCTGTTTATACCTATATGTCTATGGGTCTAAGACCCTGTATGATGTGTTGTGTATGCTGATATGAGATGATATTATGGAGGACCAAAAGGGTCTAAGGATGAGGTGTGATGTGTAAATGGCTTTATAAGTGTTTTTTTTTACAGGTTTAATTTAGGTTTTTCACCCGGGTAGCCGTTATACTGTTTGATTGTCTGGTAGTCCTAATATGATGTTTTAATAGTCTAAAATAGGTAGTAATAAGAGGATAAGTGGATAGAAATAATAAATGATTAAGCTTGGTCAAAGATGAACAAAGTTGGGTAAGTGTTAAACGAAAAGTCCCTAGGGAAATCTAATGATGGGTAACCTCACGAAAAGTAGCACGCTTTACCTATTTCCTTCAGGATTGGGTAGGGAGTGTTACATTTAGTGGTATCAGAGTAGGTTTAGGCATTCCTAGGCGTCTTATACATAAGTGTATGAGTTTAGGGTTTTGTTTTAGGCTGAGCTACACTATCTGAAGTAATGATTGTCGTTGGTACAGTTCGACACGATAAGTAAGCGAACCCTACCAGATTGTGGGGAAGAGGTGGCCGGTCATGCCCCTACTACCATACATAGACCAGAGGTGAGTGTAGCCACCCTAGATCCTAGTGATGCTGCTCACCAACTGCTACCTCAGCCACAGCCTTAGGGTCAAGCTTCACCAGCTTTGCTATAGCAGATAGTGGAATTGCTGAGGTATATTGCAGCACCACCACCACCACCAACTTCAGTCCTTGTTGCACCTCCTCCACCTCCACCAGCTCCCCCAGTATTACAGAAGACTTATTTCGAAAGGGTGAAGAAAATGGGAGCTATGGACTTTTTAGGTGCCAGGGAGGATGATATAGCGAGAGTAGAGTACTGGTTGGAGCAGACCACCCGGATTTTAAAGTAGCTGAAGTGCTCTAAAGATGAATGCCTAAAGTGTTCCATTTCTTTGTTACAAGAAGAGGCCTTTCACTGTTGGGATACATCAAGGAATAGGAAGGCAGTAGTTGACTTGTCTTGGGAGTCCTTTTTAAAGGAATTCCAAAAGAAATATATTCCTGACTCTTATAGGGATAAGAAGAGGCAGGAATTCTTTAACTTGAAGGAAGGAAAGAGATCAGTCTCCAAGTATGAGAAGGATTTTGCTCGTCTGAGCAGATATGCAGCAGAGTTTATACCCACTGATGAGGAGAAATGTAAGAGGTTCAAAAAGGGCCTTAATGTTGAGCTAAGGATATAGATCTTAACCCTGAAGATCAGAGACTTTTCTAAGTTAATAGCAATAGCTTATGATATGAAAGAGATGCTGCAAGAGAAGAGGGAGCTATTCTAGAGGAAGAGGCCATTTGCTGCGAGTCAGACTAGTTTAGCTCTAAGTGGGAGCAAGAGATAGAGGGATTTTTAGCCTAGCTAGCAGTCTCAGAGGTAGACAGGCCAGCAATCACAGAGGCAGGCCCATCACAGAGGACTGGTCAAGGTTTTCCTCCTAGGCCTCTACCACCTCCATTCCAGTAAGCCTCGACCACCAGTATCTACTGCTAAGAGTGCACCTTCGACTTATGGGAGTTGCCAGAGGAGACACTGGGGCCAGTGTTGGCAATTCAGGCGAGGCGAGTGCTTTGTATGTAGGGTTCGAGACCATTATCAGAGGGAATGCCCTTAGAGATAGGTAGAGGCTATCCAGACTCAGGCATCAGTGGTAGCGGCTACAGGTAGACCCTCGAGACAGTAGAGATAAGATTAGCCGAGCACCAGCTAGAGGGCTAAATTAGAGGCAAGAGCTCTGGCATAACAATATGCTATTCATGCTCGGGAGGAAGCTGATGCTCCATACATCATTGCTAGTACATTTCTTTTATTTAATGTTTCAGTACTAGCTTTAATAGATCCTGGATCGACACATTCATATATATACACCACACAAGCACGAGATAGGGGGCTTGAGCTAGAACCTATAGAGTTAGACATTCAAGTGAGTAATCTGATAGGCCAGAGTGTGATAGTGAACACAGTTTATAGACACTGTCCTCTGATGATCCATGATCAGACCTTCTCAGTATATTTAATAAAACTTCCCTTTCATGAGTTTGATGTCATACTTGGTATAAACTGGCTGTTAGAGCACAGAGCAGTGATTGATTGTGAAAAGAAAAGGTTAAGTCTACAGACCCCAGATGGGCAAGAAGTGACTGTTGTGGGTAAAAAAGACTCCCTATCCAATGTTATCTCAACTATTACAGCTAGAAGACTCATTTGAAAGGGATGTGAGGCCTTCTTAGCTTTAATGATAGATACAAATGTTTTAACCCCTAGTTTGGATCAGATACTAGTTGTGTTTAATTTTCCTTATGTGTTCCCAAAAGAGTTGCCAGGATTGCCACCACATCAGGAGTTAGACTTTGAGATTGAGATATACCCTGGTGTGAATCTAGTATCCATTGCACCTTACAGGATGGCACCAACAAAGCTGAAGGAATTGAAAGTGCAGTTGCAGGAGTTGTTAGATAAAGGCTTCATCAGGCCTAATGTTTCACCTTGGGGAGCTCTTATATTGTTTGTGAAAAAGAAGGATGGGTCACTTTGGTTGTACATCAATTATAGGCAATTGAATAAAGTGACAGTTAAGAATAAGTATCCATTGCTTAGGATCGATGATCTTTTTTATCAGTTGCAAGGTGCTAGTGTCTTTTTCAAGATAGACTTAAGGTCAGGATATCACCAGTTGTGGATCAAGAAGGGTGATATTCCTAAGACTACCTTCAGGACTCAATACAAGCATTATGAATTCCTAGTGATGATATTTGGGCTCACTAATACCCCGACAGCCTTCATAGATTTGATGAATAGAATCTTTAAGCCATACTTGGATTAGTTTATAGTTGTGTTTATCAATGACATCTTAGTGTATTCTAGAACCCGAGAGGAACATGAACAACACCTCCAGATTGTGTTGCAAACTTTGAGAGAGAAGCAGTTGTATGCCAAGTAAAGTAAATGTGAGTTTTGGATAGGAAAAGTAGCATTCTTTAGTCATATTGCTTCAGTTGAAGGTATCAGAGTGGACCCGAGTAAAGTTGAAGCAGTGTTAGAGTGGAATCCTCCTAGGGATGTGACTAAGATATGGAGTTTCCTAGGATTGGTAGGTTACTATCGGAGATTTGTGAAAGGCTTCTCAATTATTGCTGCTCCGATGACACGATTGATAAGAAAAGATGTGAAGTTTGAGTGGGATGACAAATGCCAAGTTAGTTTTGATAAAATAAAGTGGATGTTGACAGAGGCTCCTATTCTTACTCAGCTAGAACAAGGTAAGGAGTTTGTGATATATAATGATGCTTCTCATAATGGGCTTGGTTGTGTATTAATGTAGGAAGGCAAAGTGATTGCATATGCCTCTAGGCAATTGAAGCCTTACGTGAAGAATTATCCCACACATGATTTAGAGTTAGCTGCAATCGTGTTTGCATTAAAGGTGTGAAGACATTACTTATATGGAGAGAAGT
The DNA here is from genome assembly GCA_948208565.1 of Hura crepitans. Lineage (NCBI taxonomy): Eukaryota > Viridiplantae > Streptophyta > Magnoliopsida > Malpighiales > Euphorbiaceae > Hura > Hura crepitans. Next base: position 9,405 of record CANXYI011722995.1, read on the forward strand.
GTTACATCTACACTGATCATAAAAGCCTAAAGTATTTGCCTACATAGAGGGAGTTGAATTTGAGACAACAATAATGGATAAAGTTAATCAAGGACAATGATTGCTTGATTGACTATCATCTAAGTAAAGTGAATGTAGTTGTAGATGCTCTGAGCAGGAAGTTTATTGCTACCTTGAAACTGATACATGCTAGAGTGGAATACATGGTAGAAGGTGTAGTGTTGGCTGAATTACAAGTTAAAGCTGATTTCAGGCAGCAGGTAAAGGAAGCTCAGTTGAAAAATACCTAGATGGTGCAACTTATGAGCAAAATTAAAGAGGGGAAGGCTATAGGCTTTGAGTTGAGTGATGATGGAAGCTTATACTCCCAAAATAAACTATGTGTACCGAATACAGATGAATTGAGAGTGTAAATCTTAAAAGAAGCTCATGAAACTCCATATTCTATGCACCCAGGAAGCACAAAGATGTACCTTGGATTGAAGCCTTACTATTGGTGGCTAGGAATGAAGCGAGAGGTAGTCGAGTATGTGGCTCGATGTTTGACATGGCAGCAGGCAAAAGTAGAACACTAGGTTCCTTCTGGATTGTTACATCCGATAGCAATTTTAGAATGGAAATGGGAGAAAATCACTATGGACTTTGTCATGGGATTGTCATTGACCAGGAGTAAGTGTGATGCTATATGGGTGATTGTAGATAGGCTGACAAAGACAACCCACTTGATACTAGTCAGGATGGACTATTCCTTAGAGAAGTTAGCTAGATTGCACATTGATGAGATTGTGTAGTTACATAGAGTGCCAGTAGCCATAATCTCATATTGAGACCCGAGATTCACTTCTAGGTTTTAGAAGAAGATACAGAAGGCCTTGGGTACTCGATTGACATACAGTACAACATTCTATCCTTAGATAGATGGACAATCAGAGAGAGTGATACAAGTGTTAGAAGACATGTTGCAAAGCTGTGCCATAGAGTTTAAAGGTAATTGGGATCAGTACTTGGCATTGGTTGAGTTTGCGTACAACAATAGCCACTAGGCCAACTTAGGTATGTCACCATATGAAGCTTTGTATGGTAGAAGGTGCAGAACTCCCCTTTATTAGAGTGAAGTGGGAGAAAGTAAGATTGTTGGATCTGATTTGATTCGAGATGCTGAGGAAAAGGTCAAAATCATAAAGGAAAGGTTGAAAGTTGCCTCAGATTAACAGAAATCGTATGCAAATTTGAAAAGACAAGACATTGAGTATGAGGTTGGTGATCGAGTATTTCTAAAAGTATCACCTTAGAAAAAGATACTCAGATTTGGCAAGGGAGGTGAAGCAGCTGAGGAACAAGTCGATTCCTTTAGTGAAGGTGTTATGGAGACACCACAATACAACAAAGTTGACGTGGGAAAGTGATGAGTAGATGTGGATACAGTATCCTCACCTTTCGGTACAGGTAATTTTGAGGATGAAATTTCTTAAGAGGGGAAGGATTGTAACAACCGTAAGTCAAGGTCTTATGAATAGTACCTTTTAGGCCCGAGGGATGTTCCCGGCGAGGCCAGAAAGGGGTGTATTGGTCATAAAACTTTGGAGGGCCTGAAAATGTGTAAAACGAATGAATTTAAAAATTTAGCAAAACCAATAATTCATTTTGAGTCAAGAACTAGTGTATGAGGAGATAAAATGAGTTTATGCCAGGACAGCCCCGAGATGTGCTGGACGTACTCAAAAATACCATACCATAAACCTCAAAAATTCCAATGAGTATGATGGAAAAGGAATTTTAATTTTCTAAGGTCGTTTGATATTTTTTTGCATATTTTATTCTAGCAGCTGAATAGTGTCAAAAAGTCAATTATGGAATTTTGACTTGAAATTTTACATGGGCCCTAGTGACACTAATCGAGAATTTTTAAAACTGAAATGAGAATTTTTAGAGGTCTAGAGAATTTTCTATCAATTTCTAAAGCTTAAAAAGGCATAGAGAGAATATGAGCCGTTGGATCGCCACGTGTCTCGATCAAGGCCATCCATCTACACCTATATGAGAGGTTACACATGCGTATGGCTCACATGTGTAAACTAGTCATCTTCCTCCTTGAAATCCCTAAAATCCGATGCCATTCTCTCTCCTCTACCATTCTTTTTCCTCATTTTTCTCTCTCCTCTCTACCAAAACCCATAAATTTATATGTATCTTTGCCTCCACGGTCTCTAGATTCCAACTCTTCTGATAAAAGTGAGAAATAGAGCCCAGATTGGGAGATCTCACACTTGAGTGAATAGTGACTTTTCTTGAGTAAGTGTCTTTAACCCATTTTTTTTATTTTTGGTATAGGTAGATTAAGGTATTCTAAGATTTACCATGGTTTTAGATTTCAATTTGGAGACATATATAATTTTTGAGAATTTTTCTAAGGTGGATTCTGTATGTTTAGGTGCTAAGGAAACCTTAGAAGGAGAGCAAGTGTACAAGCCTCTAAGTGGTGGGGAAAAGGGTGTTTTCACACCCTAGGTATGTGGAATAGACTAAAATTTAGTATGTCTATGTGTTTGTTATGAAATTATGCATTTGTGTCGTATGGAATTGTGTGTACATGGTTTTAGAGATATTAATAAGGAAATTTAGTGATATAGTAATGTTAATGGCCTTAAAATAATATGTTTGGCATGATAGATTGAGAAGAAATCCATATGTATGTGCATGTGCAAGCTTGGGCCGAATGTAGTATGTAATGTGATGTGGTGTGGGTGAACATGTATATGGCATATTAGGTAAGAAAATGACAAGTATATGGAATGTATAAACCATAATTGAGAATGGATAATAATAATAATATGTTTGGCATGAAAATGTGGTGAATTGGTAGCTTAATTGGATAGGTATGTAATGACTTGTAAAATGGCATAATTATGTACCTTATGGTGTGGATGTGGCTTATGTATGGACATGTGAAGGAATGATGGAAATTAGAGTTGGTAAGGATTGATTTACAAAAGGCATGAAATATGGAATTAATCAAATGAATAGTAACTTTGTGACAATAGGCATATTGTGGCATTTTGTGTGCAATTAGGCATGGCATGTAATTTAGTGACATACTGGACTTAAGAAGTACTAAAATTAAGAATAATAGTCTCATATAGACATTTGCCCCATCAATTAGACACTTATTGGATGGGTTAACTGGTCAACTAAAGAGTTAGCAGCTACTAGGCAGTTTGGTCCTCCTAGGGCCACTGTTGTTTGTTAGATGTGACAGGTGCAGCCGCTGAGTTTTTGAGATGAATGCACACTTAGGTATTGGGAGGTCCACCTAGACTGATCCTTGCTGCTCGTTTGATGTTTGTGGGTATTAGGAGGTCCCACGGGGCTGATCCCTATTATCCACTTATGGTGTTGGAGATATGACTCGGGATATTAGGAGGTCCCACAGGGCTGATCCCTACTATCCCATTTGTAGGTATTAAGAAGTCTATGGACTGATCCCTGCTATCTGCCAGTCCGGTATTAGGAGGTCTATGGACTGATCCCTGCTATCGGGTAAGGTAGGTGCAGCTATCGAGGTCCAAAATGTGGGCCACTACACAGGATAGTTCTCGCTATCCGATGTTTTAAAGTATTGTCTGTCTGTTATGGGCCTAAAGCATGTTGAACTTGATTCTAATTTAAATATATGGACTGGACTGAATAAAAGAACTGGACATGATAAGATAGAGTATCTGGCATGTAAATTATGAGTTGCATGATTCATATATGTGTGCATTTTGGCATATTATATTTGGTCTATTCCATCATTGAGTTATACTCAGCGTGTCAGTGTTTCGATACACAGGTTGTAGATTTAGGGTTATTTAGCTTTAGACGGCATTAATGTAGCTGCTTTTTGAGTCACTGGGGTATACTTTTGTCTTTCTCTTGGTGGTTATAGTTATGCACTCGTGTATAGTCGAGTTGTGTGGGTTGTAAAAGGAAAACTTGAGACAATAACTTGATATAACTGTATAACTTCAGTTGTTAATATATAATATGCCTATTTATACCTATATATCTATGGGTCTGAGACCCTGTATGATGTGTATGCTGATATGAGATTATATTATGGAGGATCAGAAGGGTCCAGGGATGAGGTGTGATGTGTAAATGGCTTTAGAAGTGTTTTTCTTGCAGGTTTAATTTAGGTTTTTCACCCGGGTAACCGTTATGTTGCTTGATTATCTGTAATTGTCTGGTAGTCCTAATATGATGTTTTAATAGTTTAAAATAGGCAGTAATAAAAGGATAAGTGGACAGAAATAATAAATGGATAGGCTTGGTCAAAGATGGTCAAAGTTGGGTAAGTGTTAAACGAAAGGTCCTTGGAAAAATCCAAGGATGGGTGACCTCATGGGAAGTAGCACGCTTTGCCTATTTTCTTCAGGATTGGGCAGGGGGTGTTACACAAATGGTCTCATAGCTATTTTAAAGAGTGAACTTATGGTATAGACTTATAGAGCCAATGTATGCAATTTCTGTCTTATATGTATGCATGTTGTGCAAGCAAAACTCAATGCAATTATTCATCTGCTTTTAATTTTTCTTTTAGGATATCTTTCAGGAATGAGGCAGATTATTGGATACCTTAAAAGGTAGCTTTGTATAATGATTTGGAGGTTGAGCTAAAGGCATATGCTCATAGATTGAAAGAGCTCAAGATTGATCCTAAAGAGGTAGCTAGATATGTTTGAGCTTCTAGTTTAGAGGAGAATGTTTCAATTTCTTCTAATCAATTTGCTAGCTCATAGGCTTTATCTTTTTTTTCTTCAAATTGATGAACAATGTTGATATATATTGACTATTTATATATGAACCTCTTTTACTTGATCATTCTTTTTCTTATTCTGACCACTTCTTGGCTAATAGAGCAAGTATCGCTTAATTTCACTAAAAAGACCCATTCCTCAACAATCCTTTCATTATAATTGTCCATAGGCCATGTATACTTCTATTCTACGCAAAATACTCTCTATTTGATGGTTTATACATCTATGTAGGTGTTTAGTGGAGTCAAGAGGTTGTTTCGAGAGATAGGAAATAGTTGCGCGACTACTGCCTACAATTTAGACTTTGATTTAGATTTTGTGATTTTCTTTTCCTAATTTGAGTTTGATCATATTTTCATTGTTCGGAGTACTATATAAACCTTAGTTTAGCCTTTTGCACTGTATCTCAACTTAATTTCCTCATCTTATAATGCCCTATATATATGACCTAGCAAAATAGTAGAATAATTTACGTGTGCATACATATAAAAATAACAAAAATGATTTTTGGGATTTTGAAAGTAAAAAAATGTTTTATAAGAATAATTAAATTTTGATTTTTTTTTAGTTTTTAAGGATTTAATTGCATAAAAAGGATTTTTATGATGACTATAAGTGAAATTTAGTTATAAGCCTATCTGGACCGTTGGATGGAATTTAAGTGATCGATCTTAGCCACTAATTAAAATAGTATAAATAGCTTGAACTTCAACTACAGTTAACAGAAAATAAGATAAATTATTTCTTTTTCTGCTCAATGTTTTCAAGTTACAATAAACTAATTTTATCACTTTGTATAAGGTAATATGTTCATAATTCTTCAATTCATTATACATTATACTAATTTCTACTCCTAAATGTGTTTTTATGTGTGTATGTGTTGTGTTCTCCTTGGATTGTGGTGTTGAAAAGGAGAAAGAAGAGGAAGCAAGGAGGAGAAAGGCTAAAGGAAAGGTTGTTCATGAGGATTAATGGGTTCAGAATGATTTATGCTCCATATTTATGTATGTACATGTGCAAATTTGGATTTCCCTTTTGAATTTCTGCTTAACTTTTGTATTTAGGTTTTCTGCTATATTTTGGCTATAATTGATGAAATTATGTGAAATATTTGTGTAAATTGGGAGGAAATGTGTTAAAATGCTTATGTTTTGTGTTAGAATTGATTTGAAAGTGAATTGATGTGATTTGGGTTGAATTTGGAAAGGTTTACTGCTATTTTTGGGTGAAAAATCACATTGAAATCTATAAAAAAAACTAGCCTCATAACTGTGCTTAACCCTTTGAGCTAAAAATCACTATTTTTGGATAAAATAGGGGGTCACGATCATGACCACAAAGGGGTCAGCTCGTGACCCCCTATTTTCAGCTTAATGTGAATTGTTTTTCTTTCTTAAAGCACAACATTTTTGTAAATTATTTTCCATCGAACTTCTAAAATGACTTTGTACTATATATAAGACACAAATTGTATGAAATTTGGCATATTTTGAGTATGGTTTTTAGGTTCAAACTTAAATACATGACAAAATAAATTGTGTTAAAAATCACTTGAATGGACCTAAGTTACCAAACAAATATGGTATGTGAATCAATGATAATTGATGTGACAAATAGTGGAGTAATTTGACATTATTAAGTTCTATATGCTGTGATGTGACATAAGAAGAGGGTCATGTGCTATGTGATCAACTACATGAATGAGTTGAGTTTGTGACTTGTGACATGTGGTGGCATTTGTGCAACATGTGCTATATCAAATTACATTTGAATTAGATTCATAATTTTATTCCTATCAATGAATATGTGCCAAATTCAAAAATAGGTAATGTCCGATTGATTATTTCAAATTAATTATTTTTTATAGTTTATTTGATTTGATTATACTAATCATTATGACTAAAATTATGTGTTCATGGTTGCTGAAAATCAGTGCAAAATGTATGGATTAATTATCTAACCAAAAT